>JAJAGP010002466.1:0-113119 GCA_025084515.1 Ancistrus triradiatus | reverse complement strand
TTTGTCACCTTTCAAGAATGGCAAGGGTGAGAACCAAGGTTGGCAGCTTTTTGGGGTATAGTGCTTGTCCTGCCATCATAGATGGCGAGAGATGAGTTTGGCGAGATAACAGGGAGAAAGTTAACAAGGTTAGAATCTAGTTTCACTTTAACAGTGAACTTGGCTGACTTGGGCCAAGGACACAAGACCATAGGGCACAAAGGCTTATTCATATAACTTTGTGGTTAATTGGATGCCATCAGTGAGCCAGAGCTTATTGTGTAACGCCGGCGCCAACCTCCCAGTCATGTTCCAAAACCTAGTGGAACTGTAACGGTTCGCCTATAAAAACCGGGCAAACCGTGTAAAATAAAAAAAGGGATTTTAGGCCCCAATTGCTGTTAGCTCCAGATGGAATTGGTGAACCAAAAGCTAAATAAATAAAGAGGAAGTGTGTGTGGGGACGCACACACAAAATGAAAATAATGCTGCGCCTGAATTACGGCCGTTAGCTGGGAAGCGAACTCCGATCGGCAGCGTCAAGGTCCATTGCTCTAGCGTCGCACCAGTAATAGGCTGACGCTGACGTGAGCTCACAAAGAATAAGAAGGCCAAACAAAGGGGCCACACAGAGCAGGCTCAAACACAAAAGTAAAACCCTAAATATATAAAATAAAAGGGAAAAAAGAAAAGCCACTAACAGCGCTTAGGAACGGGGCAAAGAGCAGCGTAGCATTCCTCCGAAGCTAGAGTGCAAGCGGGGCACTTTGCCTTCTGCTCGATAATGGGGCTAAGTAAGCCCAATAGGGAGGCGGTAACAGAACAAGAGGACATGGGGGACTCGTGTCGCCGCAGAAAGCAAGCCGGAGGCCACGCTGGGCTGGAGGAGAGGGAGTGTGGGGAACCGGTAGCTGTGGGACTTCTTTCCCTAGCCTAGCGGCTAAGCCCTACTGGTCAGCTTCCTCAAGCCTCGAGCTTCCTCGAGCTTCCAGGCTTTACCTGGCTGACCCCCTAAACAGGCCCAGCCTACCATTGTCTAGCAGTGTGTAAGCTTGCAGAGTATAGTGTTGATGTGGCACCTGACTGGGCTTGAGCGTGCTCTTAAATAGTATGCCGCAATCACCCCACTTAAGGACTGCGCAAGCACGATTGCGAATGCTATCGCCACTCCCCACAACACTGATGTTTATAAAATTTCAAAAGAAACCAAAAATGGGTACACCTCATCACCATACTAACCCATGTCCACTATGCAATATCGGGAGACTCTAGTTACACACTTTCCATAATCAAGCCGATTTAGTGCCACGCTACAGTGATTATTACTCTTACATTTTCCTACTTAATTTAATATCTTCTAAGAAGCAGATATCAATACACTTACCTAGGACTTTAACAGGAGCACTGTATGAATACAGGGTATGTCCTACTTTTGCACTCAAACAGCCTCAGTCCTTTGTGGTATGGATTCCACAATATGTTGGAATTATTCCTTTGAGAGTCTGCGCAGTGTTGACATGACATTGCATCAGACAATTTCTGCAGATTTTTCAGTTGCACTGTCATGATGAGAATCTCCCACATCCCAAAGCTGTTCTGTTGGATTAAGATGGCGACTGGGAATGCCACTGAAGAAACACTGAACTCATTGTCATGTTTGTGAAACCAGTATGAGATGACTTTTGCTTTGAGACATTATCATGCTGGACCTATCCATTAGAAGATGGGTAAACTGTGTGAGGAAGGGATGCACTTGGTCATTGGCATTCAAGTGGTGAATGATTGGAATTAACAGGCCCTAAGGCTCCCAAGAAAACATTCCCCACACCATTATGGTGTTGCATGGATCTGTGTTGTTGGTTCCAAATTCTGACCCTACCATCTGTGTCCCTCAGCAGAAATTGAAATTGAAAACATTTTTCCAGTTTTCATCTGTCTCCTGTTTTGGTAATCCTGTGCCTGCTGCCTCAGCTTTCTGTTCTTGACTGACAGAAGTGGAACCCGATTTGTTGTTCTGCTGTTGTAGCCAAGCCACCTCAAGGTTTGACACGTCGTGCATCCAAGAATGGCTATTTGAGATACCATAGCTTTTCTGTCAACTCGAACCAGTCTGGCCATTCTCTGTTGACTGTTCTATCATCAACAAGGAATTTCAGTTAGATCAGTTTTGTCTTTATTGCACCATTCTGGGTAAACTCTAGAGATAATGCATACAAAGATGGTATGCATAAAAATCCCAGGAGATCATTTATTCATTTATTCCTGGGGTTCTGGAGGCTAACATGGAGCTGTGAAGGGACAGTGCTAACCACTTTGCCACTGTGTGAGGGTGTGTTGCTTATATTGTACATGATGTGTAATACTTGGACTGAACCGTCATCTATCCTGCTACAGTTGGCCACTTCTACTAAATAGATAATGCTTGCTGCACTGCGGGGAAAACACCACCACTCTTAATTCACTCTCATTTCACTCCCCTGTGAATGTTTTGGCTATGGAAATGACAGATTAATGGGTTCTTGGGCTCTGCTTTCCATTTGGCACTGCTGATAGCAGTGAGAACCTGCTCTGGTGTTTGTGCAGTGAATGAGATAAATATCAAGCCAGGAGGCTTACAAAAAGCTCACTAACACCTGATAAAGAAGGGTCGTTCAAACCAGCAAGATGTTCATCTGTAATGTAGATGCAACTTTAACTCTATAAACCTGTCCACCATGATCCTCCCTCTGAGAGATTAACAATATTTTCAATACAGCAACATCCCCAAGTGCTGAATGAGCTACAGAACTGAATAAAACAAATTTGCCACTGAAGACAGAAATACATCATTCAGTTGAAACATAGTCTTGAATTATCGCACGATGGTCTAAATTATCCCGCATTATCTATCCTCTACCAATGGTCTCTACCAACGGGTCATAAAAATGACCACAAACACTAATTTTGGCATTTACCTGTACTGAAAAATAAAACAGAACACCTGTTTTGTCAATTACAATATAATTGTATATTAAAATTGCTAGGACTGAGGAAAAGTAAGCTGGAAAAAAGCTTTAAGAGGTGGAAGATTAAGAAAGGTTGCTTGTTTGTTTATATGGTTTATTTAACATCACGTTCAGCATCAATGGCTATTTAACAACAGACACACGGTTACATCGACAAACAAGCTTACCACGAAACTACTTATACACACTCAGATCAGGCTAATTTACCCCAATCAATTAACCTAAATTAATTAAGCAAAAAATCTAAAATTAATCAGTTCACCTTCTGACAGACTGTGAGAAGAAACCAGAACCAGTAAACCTACACAGACATGTGGAGGACATGCAAACTCCTCACGGTGAGAATTAAAATTTTTTTTTTGATCTGTTACATTTCATGTAATAATAAATGTATAATAATAATAATAATAGTATTGGGTTTTTATCTAGCTTATCATGGTAGTGACCTGGGTTCAAGGCCCAGTTACTAATGGCCAAATGGGAAGTTGCACATATATATATATACAAGCACACAACTGGTAGTGCCTGGTAGGCTGGTTGAGGGGTCCCTCCCTCATGAACCTAACTTTAACGCACAGGGGAAACGCACACGGGGAAAAAAAGTACCAGGATTCGGTTATCAAAGGTGTCTTCCTGCCAGGTCGAGTATTATACAGACACATACAGTAAATGGCCATATCTGAGGGAGGAAGCATCCCCTGGTGCTGCAACAGCAACCTCTTTCGAGCCCTAAGTGATGGACTGGCAGGGTACTTTTTTGCCTGTACCCCATGACTTCCAGAAGAATCTCTGGACACCCCGCGACCTTGCATGGTCAAGCAAGGTAAAACAAGAAAATAAAATAATAATAATAATCAAATGTAATATGATTTTTTTTAAATGATTGTAATGCTTTTTACATAAAACCATTATGTAAAATAATAAAATATTTTTAAATACATAAAAATGCTGTTTCACTGGCAGCTGTGAACACGTTTTATGCAACAACTTTGTCCACACTCAGGCTTGAGAGGGTTAAACATGCCAAACACGTTAAATACATCTTGTCAACGTAAAACACTTGAATATTGCACACCAAAATAGCTCAAATGTAGGCTACATAGAATTGAATAAAAATGACACAGTAGTTTAAAATAACCTTAAAATAATCTTACATGAGGCACCCAGAACGTGAACTAAACCGATCTGTAAAATCCTTCGAACGCTTATAAAATAAAAAAATGATTTATGATAAATGTGCATAATAGTGTTGATATCGCGACTTACTTTGTGTTGTTCTTCTGTTTTGTTGTGTCAGACGTGGTGGATGCTGCGCGTGCGATCAGGACTCTAATAACATTTAAACCCTGTAAACTCCCAGATGAATATGGAAAATGAAAAAACACGAATCCGATCTAACGTGAACACTCGGGGTTTCAGAGCACAGTAAACACGCCTGATCTGCTCTCTGTCTAATCTCGCTGTACTCTGTGCTCGCATCCACGCAGACGACACGCACGTGACTTACCGGTACCGCTGCGCACTGCTAGAATTATACAAACTAGGGGTGTGAGTCTCTCCTTTTCAGAAGATACGACACGCATTTCGATACACAGTTATACGATACCTAAACGATACAGTTAAGCAGTTCACAATTACAATTCAATACTTCGATTCATTAGCTACTGAACCGACACATTTCGGTTCTGCATCAATACAATTCGATCAGGTCTGGTCCTAGTATGTTTCAGCTAATTCCAATTCAAAACACAATCTGTCTTGCTATGGGTTGGTAGAGTCCGAACTCATTAAATATGGGCTTGTGACCTTTTCCAGCCTGATCAGCAACTCTTTTTTTCTGAAGTCCTAGTAAATTGCCATTGTTCGTGCCATGATACATTCCCACAAACGTATTGAGGAGATCAGATTTTGATAGATCCTTCTTCAAGTCCGACAGGGCGCCCATTCACTCTTTGTCGTCATCCTATTGATGGAAAACATCTGACTCTAATTTCACCTTCAAATTAATTGCTAATACACATATATTCACTGCAAGTTCATATACTTCTGCCCTTACAAATACTCACAGAATGTCAAGGACCACTGTATTTGGTTTTTAAAGGCAGTGAACACTTACTGGCCACATCAGAACTATTGTACAGCTTATCAGACATGCACAAGCCTACTGTATATTGACCTAACCACATCCTCTGGTCCTGTCAAAAGCACAAACAACACATACTGTGTATGGGATAAAAATAAGAGATTCTAAGTCTGCACCCTACAAGTTGTTCCAACTAGATAGGTGTGTCTAATGATGTGACCAGTAAGCATACACTGTGTTTACAACCCAGTAACAGTGCCCCTGATGTACTCAAATTCTACAATGCAGTGTATTTTTTCGTGTTAGCTACATGCACAGAAGTATTTTTATTTTCTCATTTCTTCTGCTCAGTCCCAAGTGTTAACATTGCTTGGATATTAATAGCTAACAGCTCTACTTTCAGACACTTGGACTCTATATTGAGATGCACTTATGATTATGGCAATTATCATGCCAATCAGTTGAAAGTTATTAAGCATATTGGGCATTCTTTCTATGCACCCTATACAAAGACCCTTCCAAACTACCTGACAACCACACAGTCCTTATCAAAGGTATGTATAATGTGGTTTTTGTTCTTATGATTTTAGACCTAATTGATAGCTTCAAACAATTGCTAAATGTCTGCACATTACATATGACCAGTAAACTGTAAATCAAATCAGCCCACCCCCACACACCCCATTGCCATTAAACCCTTACAAGTATCTGTTCTGATTGGTACACTGACGCAGTTTTAGAGTAAATTTGCCTGGTAGGCTTTGTCACACTTCTTCTGTGTATCATTTTTGTTGCACTTTGTTTACTTAGATGTAGAGCTATATACCTGAATTATTGTTATTATTATTTTGTTTACTAAAGTGCCAAGCCTGGACCCCTTTTGCTCTTCTCTTTTCCATGACACTGACTTTGAGAAGTATTTGAAACAGTACCTTTCCCTAAGTTTTTCTTCAGGGTAAGTCAGGCTCTAGATGTGTCCCCTAATTTGTAGGACAAAGCAAAAGCGTGTACCAGCCTGTACCAGCAGCCTCATTACTTCATATGTGTCTAGTCTTAGAACAGATTGGCAGAGCAGAAAAACTGAAGGCAGCCCTGTATGAGTGTCCACACCTTGTGCAACTGTGAAGAACTGTTGAATGAATGAGTGTAACCATTCATTCATTCATCTTCTTATCCGCTTAATCCTAGTCAGGGTTGGGGGAAAGCCAGCACCTAGCTGGCGACACAGCGCATAAGGCAGGAACAACCCTAGACAGGGTGCCAATCTATCGTAGGGCACATCATACACATTCACACACCAAGGGCACTTGAACTAAACATGAATTAACCTAACACTAACTAACTTCTGTATCAACCATTCTCTTGTTGCTATCAAAACTAACTACTACAGTGGGGGGCACAAATTAATGTTAGTCAGCCACTGAAATTGTGCACGTTTCGCCAACTTAGAAAAGAGAGATGTCCTGTAATTTTTATCGAGGTACACTTCAACTAGAGAGACAAATTAGAAAAAAAATCCAGGAAATCACAGATTGTAGGATTTTTAAAAAGAATTTAACTGTAAAATTCCTGGTGGAAAATAAGTATTTGTGCAATAAATTTGGTTTCAACTCAATCTTTGTAACATAACCTTTTGTTGCAATGAACATATGGTCAAAAACGTTTCTGTAGTCTGCGCCGGTTTGCACAAGAACTGTACTGTATTTTGGCCCTTCTTTCCATGCAAGATCTCCTCTATAGATGATGTTTTGGGGCAACACGGACTTTCAACTCCCTCCACATTTCCATCTCAATGCTCTCACTGATGGAAGGAGATTTTGCTTAAAATCCCATGATACTGGCCCCCATCATTCTTCCCTTAGCACGGATCATTTGTCCTGGGGTCCCCTTTTGCAAAAAAACAGCCCCAAAGCAGATGTGTTCCCTCCCATGCTTCCAGTAGGTATGGTGTGTTCTTGGGATGCACTCATCATATGAAACAACGACCAGTTGAAGTTTATTCCAGAAAAGTTCTATTTTGGTTTCATCTGACCACAATGATATTTCTCCCATCCTCTCCTGGATCATCCTATTCCCCTGACCAACTTCAGACGGGCCTGGACATGTAGTGGCTTAGCATGGGGACCACGTCTGGTACTGAAGGGTCTGATTCCTCTCGGCTAGTGTGTTACTGATGGTAGCCTTTCCTCCTGTTGGTCCCCAGCTCTCTGCAGGTCATTCGTCAGGTCCCTCTGTGTAGTTTCTGGGCTTTTTTCTCACCGTTCTCATGATCATTTGACCCCACGGATGAGATATTGGCGTGGGGGCCCAGATCGAGGGAGATTATCAATGGTCTTGTATGTCTTCCTTTTCTTTACAATTGCTTCCCACAAGTTTGATTATCACACCAACCTGGCGGGCCTTTGTACATTCACTCTTCCAGCCTGGTGTATGTATACAAGTTTTCTTCTCGGTGTCCTCCTTCGAAAGCACATCTTTGGTCTTTGGCCATGGTTGAAGTTTGGAGTCTGCTGTTTGAGGCTGTGGACGGTGTCTTTTATACAGATAAGGTCAACAGTGCCATTTATACAGGTAACTAGTGGAGGACAGAAAAGCCTTCTTAAAGAAGAAAGTTACCCAGGTCTTGAGAGCCGAATCTTTGGCTTTTTCTTGGGTGAACATAAATACTTATTTTTCACCATGCTTTTACAATTAAATTCTTTAAGAATCCTGCAATGTGATTTTCCTGGTTTTTTTTTTTCTGGATTTTTTTTTTTTTGTCTCTCAAATATGAAACAGTGACCTATGATGAAAATTACAGACCTCTCCATCTCTCTCTCTTCTTCTCTCTTTCTCTCTCTCCTTCTAGCGCTTTTCTCCTTTCTCTTCTCTGTCTACTGCTTCTCGCTCTTCTCAAGTAGGAGAACTTGCCACAATCAGTGGCTGACTAAATACTTTTTTGCCCCCACGTAATATGCTCTTCTGGCAAGTCCGTCCCATGCATACAGTCCAGTCCCCCTGCAACTGGTTCAGAATGCCGCATTTTTGACTCGACCCAGACTGAGTTTCTGTGTCCCTTTAAATAGCGACTAAATCTTATCTTTCCACTCAGCACTTAAGTGAATTCTGACTGCACATACACAGTAATAAATCAATTTAAAAACCTCAATTTACCGTTCTTCTCCTGTGTGATGGTTTGTGGCCAACCTACCTGTTGTGTTTACCTACTCCAAACCCTGACAGAGTTTTAGTTGGATTGTGTTCCTGGGTGAGGTAATGATGAGGTAATGTCTACTAAGAAGAATCCAAAGCTTTTCTGTAAGTCACTCTGGATAAGGGTGTCTTCTAAATGCTGTAATTGTAAATGTAAATCAAGTATCACTGCAAACTAGATGTAAACAAACAAAAAGCAGCTGTATATTTTCAAGTTTAAAGCCACTTTTTCTATAATTTTTTATGCCCTTCCCCTACTTAATATCATTGAACAGTATGAGATGACCCTAAATAAACCCATTGAGATGAGTACTTCTGTTTGTATCCTTCCTGGTAAGGCCTCAGGGGCCCTGAATGGGTTTATGGAGAAATATTATCAACAAATTTTAAAAGATGTCCATATAAATTTTTGTTGTCAGTCTAACATTTTGAAAAAAGGTACCCCCAATTTCCCTATCGCTTCTGTATGAGCAGCATCAAAGATATTTTGCCAATACCTTTCGGCATTAGACTTAAGTGGAACTCCTGCTTCATTGATAATTGCCAAATGGGAGATTTTTGTCCAAAGGTAGAGTTCTTCCTTAATGTAAAAAAACACCTTCTAACCACTAGCCGCAAACATCAATAGGTATTTTGATCAATGTCGAAAAAGTGTTTGATCATGTGAAGTGGCCTTACTTGTTCTCAAGTTGGTTCAATTTGGGGAACTAGCTTTATCAATGGATACATTAATCTTTATCTCTTATACACCACACCGGCCACTGCTGCTGTGATCACTAATGGAATTAGCTCATTGAAGTTTACATTGGGTCCTGTGAAATAATTAATGATTGTGCCCACGTCCACCACTTTTATTTGCTTTTAGACAGGACACTACTATTCAATGTATTAAACTGGGCTCTAGAAGAGCCAAATGTTGTTTATATGTACAGTTTGGCAAAAAAGTATTAGTTCCATACCACTGATTGTGCAAGTCTCCGACTTAGAACGAATGAGAGAGGTTCCCTGTAATTTTCATAATAAGGTAGACTTCAACCTATGAAAGACAAATGAAGAAGAAAAAAATCAATGGAATCCATTGTAGGAAGGATTTTTAAATGAATTAATTGTAAATTCTGGTGGAAATAAGTATTTGGTCAATAATTGGTTCAACTCAATACTTTTGTAATAACCTTTGTGGCAATGAACAAGAGGTCAAACGTTTCCTGTAATCTTCACCAGGTTTGCACACACTATAGCTGCTATTTTGGCCCATTCCTCCATACAGATCTCCTCTAGAGCAGTGATGCTTTAAAGCAACTCCCTCCACACATTTTCTATGGGGTTGAGGTCTGGAGACTGGCTAGGCCACTCCAGGACCTAGAAATTTTTTTTATGGAGCCACTCCTTCGTTGCCCGAGCGGTGTGTTTGGGATGATTGTCATGCTGGAAGACCCAGCCACATTCCATCTTCAATGCTCTCACTGATGGAAGGACGTTTTGGCTTAAAATCTCACGATACATGGCCCCGTTCATTCTTCCCTTAACACGGATCAGTCGTCCTGTCCCCTTTGCAGAAAAACAGCGCCAAATCATGATGTTTCCTCCCCCATGCTTCACAGTAGGTATGGTGTTGTTGGGATGCAACTTAGCATTCATCCTCCAGTTGAGTTTTTACCAAAAAGTTCTATTTTGGTTTCATCTGACCACATGATATTCTCCCAATCCTCTTCTGGATCATCCGTATGCTCTCTGGCAAACTTCAGATGGGTCTGGACATGTTCTGGCCTAAGCAGGCGGGCACGCCTGGCACTGCAGGATCCGAGTCCCTCTCGGCGTAGTATGTTACTGATGGTAGCCTTGTTACTTTGGTCCCAGCTCTCTGCAGGTCATTCATCAGGACCCTTCGTGTAGTTTTGGGATTTTTGCTCACTGTTCTCATGATCATTTTGACTCCACCGGGTGAGATCTTGCGTGGGGCCTCAGATCGAGGGAGATTATCAATGGTCTTGTATGTCTTTCCATTTTTCTTAACAATTGCTCCCACAGTGATTATTCACACCAACCTTCTTGCCTATTGTAAATAAAATTCACCTTCCCAGCCTGGTGCAGGTCTACAATTTTTCTTCTCAGTGTCCTTCGACAGCTTCTTTGGTCCTTGAGTTGGAGTCTGACTGTTTTCGTGCTTTTGGCAGGTGTCCTTTTATACAGATAATTAGGTCAAAACAGGTGCCATAATACAGGTAACGAGTGGAGGCCAGAAGACTACTAAAGAAGATGTTACAGGTCTGGTGAGAGCCAAATCTTGCTTTGGTTTTTTGCTGAACCAAATCTTATTTTCCACCATGATTTACAATTAATTCTTACAAAAATCATACATGTGTTTCCCTGATTTGTTTCTCATTTTTTCCTCTCTGTGAAGTGTACCTTTGAAAATTACAGACCTCGACGCATCTTTCTAGTAGGAACTGAACAGTCAGTGGCTGACTCAATACTTTTTTGCCCCACTGGTATAGATGCAGAATGTGACGTGCTGATCTGCTTGGCTCTCCTCCAATTCTATCCCTTGATGTTCACTTAATGAACGTATGTTCACTTTAACATACATCTTTACTAAATCAAAATTCATGTCTGAATGACAGAAAACTAGAACGAGCTAAACTTTGTGACACCTGCTGAAAAAATAATCACACCCATGAAGGTGAAAAATAAACAACGTTCCTTTAGTTTTCATTATCGGTAAGTGTTTCAGATTTTATAAAATATACAAAGATGAGAATTACTTTATTGTACAGTACTGTACTAAATGTTTTTATATTGTGTTTTAATTAAAAATACTGTTTAAAATGAAACTATGCGCAAATTATCCAAACTATATGTCTGGTCGGTGTTTATTTCGGTCAGTTTTACAGAACGTTGCATATCTGTAAAATAAATGTCTTGAAGTTAGTGGGCATGGCTTTACATACTAATCTAAAACCTTGCCTGACAATTTCTCCTCCTTTTGGTTGGTCTCCTGCTGGCTTTATGTACTTAGGATTCCTACTGTACTAAAATATTTGTATGAACTTACTGTTCCTCTCCTAAAATCTGTAAAGACATTCAATAAAGATCAGTTACCCCTTTTGCTCCTGGATCACATTCAATTAATCAAAATGAACATACTGTACTACCAAGGTTAAATACTTATTTCAGATGGTTCCACTCATGTCCTAGGAAATCCGTAAAATATCTTTAGGGTTCTCTGACATATTATTTGAACAAATAAGACACACATGTTGAGATATAGCTACTTATCTCTCCCAATAAATTTGCGTGGACATGCTGCTTCATGATACAAGTCGTATCATTTGGCCACTTAGCTTAGATTTATTAAGATTAAAGATTAGTTATAGTCATTTAGTAATGACTTTGGGTGTATGTGGATAGGCCCAGAGGCTGCTGCTGCTAGCTTGACTCCCATTTTATAATTTTTTGTTTCTGTCACAGTCTCCACTAATTATAGATAAAGATAATATAATTCTTAAAAACATGTTATCTGTTTGGAAACATGTCCTGAAACTTGAAAGTCAATCTGTATGCACTTCACTTCTTACTCTGGCTCACAATAATTCTGACTTTCTTTCTGGAACATGTGCTGGTATTCTAGAGTGGAGAGACAGGGGTATTCACACCACTGATGATGTGTTTGTAGATGGTAAAATTATGTCTTTTTGAGCTGAATTTGGTATCTGCAAGGATTTTTTGATGTTTTGAGGACTCTCACCTAATGAAAAAAATGCTGAGTTATGATACACAGGCTTGGTCAGCATCAAACTGGGTTCTACTGGCTGTTGTTTAATTGTAAGGTAGATAAAGATGAAGGCAAAGCCACTATGGGACATGGATAACAGACGTATTGAAGTTGCTGGAAGGAAATATGTGAACAACAGTTTCATTATGCAACTCAGCTTGGGATATACTGTATATAAGATAAGAAGCACAATATAAGATATGACATTGTCTGCATATCGTCCCAGTCTCCAGATGTAGAACACTGATCTGTCTAGTTTGTGTAACAAATTAAGGAACGTTAATCCACTGCTTTTGGGTTTGTTGGATTATTCAGAAATGTTAGTGTATGGTGGTGCTTGAAAGTTTGTGAACCCTTTAGAATTTTCTATATTTCTGCATAAATATTCAGATTTTCACAAGTCCTAAAAATAGGTAAAGAGAACCCAGTTAAACAAAGGAGACAAAAATATTATACTTGGTCATTTATTTATTGAGGAAAATGATCCAATATTACATATTAGTGAGTGGCAAAAGTATGTGAACAGGGATCTATCAAAGTCTGCTCTTCACAAGTGTATCATGGCATGAACAATGGAAATCTCTGAGGACCTCAGAAAAAGAGTTGTTGATGCTCATCAGGCTGGAAAAGGTTTTAAAACCAGCTCTAAAGAGTTTGGACTCCACCAATCCACAGTCAGACAGATTGTGTACAATGGAGGAAATTCACGACCATTGTTACCCTCCCCAGGAGTGGTCGACCAACAAAGATCACTCCAACAGCAAGGTGTGTAATAGTTGGCAAGGTCACAAAGGACCCCAAGGTAACTTCTAAGCAACTGAAGGCCTCTCTCACATTGGCTAATGTTAATGTTCATGAGTCCACCATCAGAAGAACACTGAACAACAATGGCGTGCATGGTAGGGTTGCAAGGAGAAAGCCACTGCTCTTCAAAAAAAACATTGCTGCTCATCTGCAGTTTGCTGTAGTCCATCAGGTGCATTACATGAAAAAATTTATAAGACAAAACTATATTAAAATATGGGAAATGTAAGATTGTGTTCAGTAATTATTATTTGTTGTCTGTTCTCCTGTGTTGTTTATATGTTAAAAACTTTCATTTTAAAATGCAATGAATTAATGATATGAATTGCCTTCTGAAACAATAAACCCATATTAATGATTTTGTAGTCCACAAAATATAATACATTTCACTTTAGATGAGTACTGAACCAATGCTTAGGATTGAATCTTCTCCCCAAATAAATTGAATTTAAAACTACTTACCCCAGGGAATTCATACATTTGCACATTTAACCTACGCATACCATAGATCAACAGCTCATTCTTATTAAAGTGTTCACCTGAGAGGGCTTTAAGTGCCATTATTAACTAAATCTGTAGGTTATGTTTTTATCTGGCTATACATTACAGCTATTTGTTTATTGCTCAACTATGCTAGCATCACATGCCAAACTGTGATGTTTATTTTTAATTAGCCAGTGACTTTTACTCTATTTGCTGTTTAATCAGTAAGTAATGACACAGGGTTGGATGATATCTCAGAACTGCATAACTGTGCTGTTGTTTGAGCAGTTTCATCAGTGTTTCGTCATCTTGGTATGGCTTTGAAACCGTGAGTAGCAGTGCAGCTCTCAGTCTGTCGTTCTCTCCACTAATATAGTCACTCACTGACTCACTTCACATTCCCACTTAATCCAGTTCATTCCACCCACACCCACACTACAGCTCTAGTACTGCAAAGACCACTAGTAAAAAGTGCTTCTCTTTTGCATTTTTCAAATGTAATACGATGCTTTTCTTTACAGATCATATATCAGCATAGCAATTTGAGCAAAAGGTTGAGTCTTTTGATACATTTCATAATTGATTGGTATTTGGTATGTTCTCCCTTTGCTGTAATGGCAGCATGTACTCAAGCTGGCATGGACAAGTTTGTTCAAAATCTGATGATCAATGTTATCACGGCATGATTTCACAATACTACAAAGAGCATTTTGTGACGAGGACAATGCTAGGATCAGAGCTTTAGGGGTGCTGAGCACCCCTCCATCCACCCCATGTTGTTGTTGTTTTTTAACTGTACCTTTTAACATTATTTTGGACTGTCATTCCCACTTTTGGGAAGGAAGAACATCTTTGACTATAAACTCACCAGCAAATCTGAGGAATCTTACTTTTTGCTTGAGCACCCCTAAAAAGGGGCTAGACACACCTATGTCTTGTGATATTATGGAATCCTTGGCTTTGTCTGCCTTCAAATGTGCCCTTATGTGCTTGGGGTTTAGCTCAGAGGACACTGAAGAAAAATCCATGATCGTCAGCACTCCTAGATCTTCTTTGGTCTTCAAGTAGTTGTTGCAGTTATTTGAGATGTGTTTTAGTCATTATATCTGTAATGAAAAACTCTGCATTCAGTTTGGTAAATGGAAACCTTTTCCCTACACGTCTCAGAATTTGACCCACACTAGACTATAATTAATTATTCTGTGTGGTTCTGTAGTTAACCACTGATGCTATATTTCAGCGATATTTGTGTGTCCCCTCAAGCATAGCATAATTAGTAGGTGATACAAGAATTCGTTTGAATGACTTACTACTATCTTAATACATTTCATGTTGACTTTAGCTGCACTGAGATTGCAGCTACATTAAATATAATTTTACATTCTGACATATGGACTGTAAATCTACTCCTGATATGCCCATTTATTTGGTGTTCAAGTGTAGCAACTAATAAACCTCTTTGTAAGCTGGATTTGTTACAAATCATTATTGTATCACCTTTTCTTCTGCAATATTTCTGACAATCAATGACAGTCTTATCATTTCGCATCTACTGCAGCAATCTGTAAAACCTCCAGAACCTGACTCCCTCCTTTCTTGTCTCCTTTTGAAAGACAGTGAGAGCTATTGATCCTGCCATTCCCATTTCTCAATGTTAATCCCTCAACAACTGCTAAGATCGACATTCAGGCCAGAACAGACATTAAAGGCTGCCCTTCAGCAGAGTATTTGGCAGAGCTTTTACCAAGAAGCAAGCAAGTTTGAATTTCTATCATTGTGGGGACTTTTATTAAGATCTTCAATAATTGCATAAAACATGCACAATTGCAAAAATAAATACCATACACATAACCTCTGGGAACAGACATTAGATCCACCCCTCTTATGATCCCTCACAAACCAAATGGCATGTGTCCAGTTATTGACAGTTTTTGAAATGGCATTGTGGAGCCTGGCTGTAGCCTGTTCCAGGAAAAAAAATGTCCAGAACATACTGTAACCATATTTTTTCCAACAAAATACCATTCTCATAATATTGCTTTCAAAATTGCTTTTTATAGATGCTGTCAAGCCTGCTATAAGAATCTTACTTTTGTAAACTCAATCTTACTTTTGTAAACTCAGAATCCCAGAATCATCAAATAATAACAGCAGTGCAGGGCACATTGGTAATCTTACTTATAATAATTCAGAAACTACTTTGATCACAAAATTCCAGAACTTTGCTACTACTGGACCTTCCCAGAAAAAATGAAAAAGTATCCTGTAATGAAAGATGGCATCTGCTACATTTTTTATCCGTACTAACATTTTGGATACTTTCAAATGACATACTTTTACTGTAGCTATGATATGATATACTTTATCTAACCTTATCCCCAGTAACCTAAAATCTTTTTTTAGGTTTCACTTTTTGTAATCATTGTTTCAATTCAGTTATCTGGCAGGGAATTGGTAACATCAGACTGATAAAATCAGAAATAATGTATGCGCACCTCTTTGGCGTGAGGTGGGAGGTGGTTTCGGGTGCATACATTATCCATGACACATACATTGTGAGGCTTTTTTTCTTCTTTTTTTACAGAACAATAAATGCTGTCAGGCAGATTTTCAGGAATCTCTGAATCATAAATATTCTAACTAAAGACTGTATCAATCACTATCCAATTTATTTTGTATTATTCTGTCAGTAGGATGAGTTAAAACCTTGTTCGTCTGCAGCTCGGAGGAGCAGAAGGCAGAGTATCCCAGCATAAGCTAGGCTGTGCATATGTATATTTTATAAAAACAACATTTGTGCCATAAATTGTTGATGAAGGGAAAAAAGGGAAAAAATATTCATCTCGGATGCTTGAGTATACATATACGCACTCACTGATCCGTCCTAAAAAACTGTAGCAATGCACTTTGAAATATGATATGAATAAGCAGTTTTCATTGCACTTTAAAATATGATACTCTTCCAGAATTCTAGAGTTATGGCAGGTTATTAAAGCCCCTTCTGCAGTTGTCAGTACAAAAAATAAATTTAATGGCACCAATTCTGATAGGCCAGTGCAATGTCCATAGTATATTCCCACACTGTGCCCAAAGTTACCCAGGTCTTGACCAGCATGTCAAATACAAATGAATTCATGAAGACATGATATAAGGTGACTTTGATATTGTTACACCATTTGACAGTAGTTAGATCATCATAATTAATGATCAAATAATCATAATCATCCATAAAGCTGAAAAGAAAGAACAGTGTGGCCAAGTCTCATAGTGGTTTCAGTGGGAGATGAATTCACTTGCAGCCTCGGGTCTATGAACCACTCTGCAAAGATCTGCAGTGCCCACAGCAGGGAGACAGGAAAACAGGCATATAATACCATGATGTGAGTTGTATCAATAATATGATGACACAGTACACTGCTTACATTCGGAACTACATTGTCAGGAGTTCATAAAATAAGGGATTCTGGATATGCTTTGGTCAGTTTCCATCAACACAATGTGGTAAAACCTTCTGTGTGTTTTACCACGTTCCTGAACACTTTGTGTCAAACGCATAACTAGAATTAGTGCTGGGTTTTTCGATATCAGTACCGAATGGATACCGATACCAAACAATACTTTTGTTGGATACCTTCTACTAGAGACAATGAACAAGATGATGGGAAGAAACATTAATGAATGAATTGTATCTAACAACAGAAGTATAGATATTAACACCTTACTTGGGTTTTACTGACGCAATCAAACCATGGGTCCCACCAAGAATCAAAAACATTTCGGCAATAACTGTATGTGTAAACAGTAACACAGTGGTAATACAGTGGTATTCTGTTGTTCTGTTGTTTAGATGTTCTGAGTTTTGCTGTGCAGTCATTATGGATTCTACATAAGAGATATGGACATACCTATCAACTCAAAAATGAAACGCAGTAGTTAATAGGACTCATTTATGAATTCAGTGGGAAAAGTAGTTAGAAAAAAAATAGAACAACAGCCAGTTCACACCAGATACTGAAAGCAAAGGTTCACATACTTTTGCCACTCACTAGTATGTAATATTAGATAATTTTCCTCAACAAATAAATGACCAAGTAAAATATTTTTGTCTCATTTATTTAACTGGGTTCTCTTTATCTACTTTTAGTATGTGAAATTCTGATTGTTTTAGATCATATTTATGCAGAAATATAGAAAATTCTAAAGGGTTCACAAACTTTCAAGCAGAGACAAGTAAATACTTGCAGAGAATTGCACAGAATGTGGAACAGTCTGTTAGTGCAGGCAGACAAAGTAGCACACAGTAGCCCGCCTCTGGACATTTGATGGATTAATTCCTTCTCCAAAGTGTGATACCATAAAGATTACAGGATCCCTCAACATTGAATCTAAAAGTACATGTACTGGTGGCAGGCTATTGTTCCTTATCAACTAGAATAACAGGGGACAATAACATCAAATAAGTGGTTGTTAAGACCATCAATCAGAGGAGTCCATATTTCACTGGTGAAGGACCAACACTGTATTGTCTACAGAACTGAAACTCTGTAAGAAAAGCAGACGAGAAAGAGATTACTCAGGACAGACTGATGGCCTTGGTACTTTATAGTAGAGTCTTACATCAACCACCAAGGAACATTAAGTCACAAGCAAAGCAGAATTGGCCATCAAACTTTAAAGCTCGCCAGACAGTCACATCTTGTCTGTAAGAGCTGTTTTCATGCCAGACAGTACAAAGAATAGCAACCGATTTATATTGCAGCATATCTTTAGAATGGATTGGAGCTTTTACAAAGACACAGTACATCTAACCGTCCATCCAAACCAAAAGAAGAACATTGTATGGTTGCAAACATTAACCCTTTCACTAATCCAAGAGGCATTGGTGGCATTGGCATCTTCTTCTTTGTCCAGCTTCACTGAATTGTTGTTTACTACTTGTTGTTGTTTACTACTTGTTGTTGTTTACTACTGTTGGCCAAAATCATTAACATAAAGCTTATTTTATAGAGTGTTGAAAAATCTCATGTAATTTAGTGAGTAATGGACTGAAAGTGACAAGTCAAAGCAAAACACTTACTCTTTGGTTGAACTCATGGCGCTAGCATTGCACTAAGAATACAGTACTGTAAATGTAAAAAACAAAACTGAGCAAAACATTGAGCAAGAACTATTGTAATCTTTTTTTTTTTAATTGTGAGTCACTGAATCATTGTGTACTGAATCGTGAATCATAAATCGAGTTTCTGCTAAAATGAGTTGCACGGCTCGACTCATACAAGTTTAAGCAAGTGTGCCGAGTATCGAGCCAATAACAAGAAACCGAGACAAATTTTTCTAGTGAAAATGAATCGAGAACCGAATTCGATGGGTTCCAAGGTGCTCAAGAACCGAGGTACCACTGAAATAGTGGTACCACTACACAACTGGTGTCATCTGTCTGCTCTCCACATTCAGCTGAGTTTGTTGTTCTAAGCCATGTCATTTTTTTTGTCTGTCTGCATGACATCATCTGCATAGCTTGGATGTATCCATGCAGAGTATGAACAGCAGAGGCAATAGTGCAGATCCCTGATATACTTCTACCTTAATGTCAAAGGGTGGCAAGATTCCTGGTGATATTTTTATGCTGCAGATTGACCCATTTGACATATGTTTCTAGAACTCCATGAGCCGACATTGACTACTGTCAGCTCATGTAGTTTGTGATCTAAAGCATTCTCCAGGTCTAGGAAAGCCAGGTTGATGCTCTTTCACTTATGCTGTATCATTCAAGCTGCATGGATAGAGTCTGTTGTCCTGCATCCCTTTCCATAGCCACATTGAATTGCTGTGATGGTAACAATGTCCCAGATATACTTGTCTACTACCCACATGAAGATCTTCATTATGTGGCACAGGAGGCAGATTGACCTGTAGTTGAATCATTTATTAACATCGCCTTTGCCATTCCAATTCGGACCTTATTAGTGTTCAGCAACTAAGGTGCTGCTTCATCTTCGCTGGTGATTTTTTTTGTTAACAATGCTGCAAGTAATTATACTCCTTTATTCCCATTAGTTTCCATTTATCTGTGGGGATGTCGTCAGGCCCTGTGGCTTTTCCATTCTGGCTTATTGCAGTTGAGACTTTTGTGGTGGTTATTGGTGGTACTGGGGATTAAATATGGATTGGGCTCCTCACTGTTAGCTGCAGATGTCAGGGTTAAGTATGTTTGGGTTATATAGATAGGGCTTGGGAAGTTTGGGGTGTCCCATTTGACTTAAGTATTGTTGCTAAAGCCTCTTTGTTTCTGCACTCCTTTACCCACCAGCAGTTTCTTTGCTATGTTGATATTGTTGGCATCTTTGGTGAAAGCTGAGAGTTCAGAATCAAGTATCACAGCAGTTGATGTTGAGAGTATGTTTTGCCTTGAGGTCTTTCTATGTAGTGTTGTGGCCAATGTTGTGTACTCTAGATAATGAGGTAGGATGTCTTTTTGGGAAGAACGTGTTTGTGGGTATAAGAACATGAGTTTCTGCAAACTCATGCCTTTGTTGTTCCATGCCCCCTGCCCTTATCCTATATGTGGCGCTTCAGAATCATCCCTTGGGTCGCCAATGTCCTCCACACAGAGGACTTTCTGTGATGGTGCGGTGGTGAGTGTCCATACTTCCCAGAAATCTAGCCACCTTCATCTGTGCATCCTGCCTGCACAGCATGAGATATCTCACAGCATACAATTTTCTGTGTTGAATTTGATGGAAATGAGTTTCTGAAGATTCTGGCAACTTCTGTGACAAAGTAACAACACATTTTCAGGCATTTGTTGGGCCAATAAAGTGCAGTTTGTTCTTTTTTCCCCAGAGTCCCTGGCTTTTGCACTACTCCATTTGATTTCCTGCAGGCAAGTAATGTTGACGCGTCAACTTTAAAAGATTGCATTTATTTTGCAGCCACCTCTGGTGTCTGAAAGTGACAGTGAGTGTCCATCAATTTCTTTATTTGGTGGTTAGGTTTTATGTTTTAACTGTCTGTGTATACAAATGGGTAGACGGAATAATATAAATCTTCTCCTCTCCTGCAGTCGGATGTTATATTCAAGCATATATGCATATATTTTGTTAAATAATATAGGCATTCATTAATTTTCATACCAACTTAATCCAATTCAGGGTTTTGGATAGCCTAACCAGTAGCACAAGGCAAAAGCCTACCCAAGACCAATTCATCACAGGGCACATGCCTACACACTTATACTGTGACACTTTAGAGTCACCAATTTATCTTATGCATGTCTTTGGAGTATGGGAGAAAATATAGTACACTGATGAGCTCAGACACTTGGAGAACATGAAAACTCCACACAGTAGGTTGTTAGTCTGGGAATCGTGTCGAGGATCCCTGGATTTGAAGTTACACAACTAATCACTGTGCCATCATGCTGCCCCCAAAATTTTATCAATATATATATTTTATTGTCTAATTACCAGTTAATGAATGGCACTAAACAAAACCATATACATTGCCATAAATTGTCTCTCTTGGAATTTAGAGCAGGGAGGACTGTCTGTTCCTTTTCAGCTCCATGAATATTAAAACAACATCAAATATTTAAAGACACTCTCATTCTCTCTCTCTCACTCTTAGCACCCAAATAAACTAGATGAGTGCTTGCAGTGTACCCCTTCCTGCACTAATCATTACTTAACATGCCCAGTAGATACCTGTATACCTCTTACACCAACTGACCTCTTTATAATAATAATAATAATAATAATAATAATAGTAATAATAATAATATTAGTAGTAGTAGTAGTAGTAGTAGTAGTAGTAGTAGTAGTAGTAGTAGTATTTAATTGGAAATTCAGTCTATTCAGTGGTGTCTGAAAGCTTGTGAACCTTGTAGATCAGTCCTCCACATCAGCTTGGAGGAATTTTAGCCCATATCTCCCTATAGAACAGTTTCAGTTCTGGGATGTTGGTTTCCTCACATGAACTGCTCACTTCACAGCTTTCTACAACATGTCTACTGAAATAAGGTCAGGACTTTGTCATTACCTTAAAGTTAACTTAACTTTAACATTTTTCTTCTTTAACTTTTTTTTGGTAAAATTTTGTGTTTAGGTTTGCTGTGTTGCTGCTTGACACATGTTATCTTGACATTCAGTTCATGGACAGATGTCCTGACATTTTTCTTTAGAATTTGGTGGTTTAATTCATAATTAATTATCCCAGCAATGACGGTAAGAAGTGGTGGCCCAGACACAGATGGTTCTTATGCTGGAGTGCAGTGTGTTTCTTTGTCTAGACATAACGTTTCTTATTTAAACCAAAAGGTTCCATTTCATTCTCACCCATCCACAAAATGTTTTTCCAGTAGCCTTCTGGATTGTCAGATTGTTATTTTTGCAGAGCAATGTCTTGCTTCTTGCAACCTTTCCATGCACACCACTGTTGTTCAGTGTTCTCTTGATGGTGAGAGAGACAATTAGTTGCTTAGAAGTTACCCTTGATTCCTTTGTGACCTTGTGGACCATTGCACACCTTATTCTTGAAAGGATCTTTGTTGGTCGATTGAGAAACAATGGTTTTGAGTTTCCTCAATTTGTACACAATCACTTCTGGCTGTGGATTGCTACTCAGGACTGTTGTAGGTCACATTTATGCAGAAATCTAGAACATTCTAAGGATTCATAAACTTTCAAGTACCATTGTACGTTTCAATGCACTTGACAGTGTAAAGTGATCGTATTAGCCTTTGAAATGTATCATTAGCAACATCCTTCTACATCAAATATGCCAGCACTGTCTTCCTCCATTTACTTCCACCCTCTTGAATTAATTAGATGTAATCCTCATGAAGCCCACTTCATCAGTGATCATCTAAACAGATGATTATACTGGAAATCTTGAGATTTTGCTTCCTAAATTATGCTTCCATTTGATGTGGATTTTATGGATTATACATAAAAATCACCTTATTACCCTATCACATACAGCTCTACTTCGGATGTAAAATTGGTGACAAGGGCTCCTCACATTTGTTGTGCAACATGAACAGTGAACCTGAGCCCTTGGCTCAGAGTATAGACTCAGCGTATATGCTTAAGGCTTAAATACACCAATCTGCTTTCAGCCATGAGACCAGTGCCACATGATGACAGTTTGCCAGTACTGAAGTCACCAGAGACATGGATCCTAAATGAGGCAGATGAACATGCAAACACATGTACCAGATGTTGAAAATGGCACTGAATCAGATGGTGAATCTTTTGTGACTGGTTATCCTCATCCTATAACACATCCAGAATGAAACTGCCTAGTTAGGGACTGGTTAGGGATGTGTCCAAAGCAAAGCAGAGCTACTTGGTTCAAGATTGAATGGATGGGCTTAGTGGTCATAATTTCTATCTTTCTGAACCATCAAGAATATTTTTAACTTCTTTTTAACTGCAGGTTGACATTGATAGATTGTTCATGGCTTTTGGCTTATGTGCATGACTTCCCAACCTAGCATCTTTTTTATAGATTTGTCAAAGTTAATCCTGAATTCTGTTACACAATTACAAAATCTTCAGTATCCATTTGGCTATGCAGAACACCTAAAATAAACTTTCAGTGATATTCAATTATAACTTTCAAAAATATGTCTAATGTTGAAACACAGTCCAACAAATGCAAGTGGAATATCTGTGGTGTATCTAAAATAATTGGCCCTGTGATCAGGAGTGCAACTCAAATTTACATTCATTCATTCTCTCCATTTTAGTCGCGTCCAACCCTTGGATACTCCATAGACCAGTCTTCTACTGATCCACAGAGTTTTACATTGATGGTTTTTTCAGATTAGGTCACCAGGTCTTTCTCCAGCCCATCGTAGGGCACATGCACTAACACACTCATACACACATTCACACACTAAGGGCACTTTATAAACACCAGTTAACCTAACATGCATTTCTTCGGAATGTGGTAGGAAACCGGAGTACCCGGAGGAAACCCATGCAGAACCCGGGAGGACATGCAAACTCCACCCAGACGGAGTCGGGATCATGCTGGGATCTCGGAGCTGTGAGGTGACAGTGCTAACCACTGCACCACAATGCCACCCACTCAAATATACAAGGATTACTCAAATTTAGGAATAGTCAAAAATACTCATGTAAACATTACATACATAGAAAGAGACATGTTCGTGTTTACAAAAAACAACCAAAAATGTGTTTTAACTGTGAACTACACAACAATGAATTGTAAAGTAAGATTAATTACTTTATGCAACTGTAAGAAAGCTGTTGGTGAGCAACAGAAATGTCATCCCAAGGCATAGCCAAACAGGTTACTGCTTTAAATTTTTCTTACATACAGTGACATAGCAATCATTGCTTTGTCCTATGGAATGGTATGATCCATGCCAGGTCACACACAAGCCATCAGCTTCACGGCTCCTGCCAACGTGCAGAAATTCCTTCCTTTGGTCACCTACTTTATTGTTCTGTTGTAGGTTGTTGGACAGACTCAGTGTGTATGATGATGGAGCTGTTCGGATAATTCCACAAATCTTTCTACCCATTTCTCTGAGAAATCAACATCAGGACGTCTTTAAGTTATATTTCAAAGGACACGACATGTGGCACAATGGCGCAGTGGCTAGGGCTGTTGCATCACGGCAAATAAAGTGTCTCCCAACTAACATGTAAGACACCCATAAGGTGCACATAAACAGCATATGCAGGATCTAGAACTAGCTTTCTAGTTGGCTCACAGCTAATATTATTACCACAAATGTTTAATTTCTTTATAGTATGTTACTTTAATTGTGGCATTTAAAATCATTACCAATTTACATTTACAGCATTTAGCAGACACCCTTATCCAGAGCAACTTACAATTGATACAATCATACAATTCAAGCATTTGTGGGTTAATGGCCTTGCTCAACGACCCAACAGTGGCAGCTTGACAAAGGTGGGATTTGAATCCTGGACCTTTTGGTCCATAGTCCAGTACCTTAACCGCTAGGCTGCCACAGTCCACAAATGAAACAAGAGTTGAATTACAGGTAGACTAATGCACAGTGCCTGCATTCATGAGAGGGAGGGGGTTATGACTGGGGCTGTTGTCATGTGTTCACATGTTTTTGAGTATACAGGTGGGAGCATTAGTTAGTGCTCATGCTTCATGTCTGCGCTTCATCTCCATTTAAAACTAGGTTGAAAATCTTTTTTTTAGACTTGTTTCGAGAAGCTGGCAAGCTGTATCACTCACTTTAATCCTTGCTTTGGATGCTTACACTCGTATTTGCTTTGATGCACATTTGCTTGTGTACTGTTGTGTTTGACACGTGATTCTGGTGCCAGCTTCTGCATGGTCTGGCCCTGATTATACACTTTCGCCATGGATTTCAGATGCCGGTTGTATATAGCTATTGTGTGTTTTTCTGGGTTGTGTGTGGTGTAGGACATTGTTGGATATTTTCTCGCAGTCCCTTTACCCTTCTCTTTTTCCCTTTCCCTATTCTGGCATCTCAACCCTAGACTGAGATGAGTAACATTACAACATGTGTGGTTTCCTCAGCAAAACAACTAGACATGGCAAAAGAACGCCCCAAGTGATAGTCCACTCAGCTCGAGATACAGTTAAGTATATGACCCTATGAAGTATATTTATTCAAATCTTCAGTTGCAGGGCTCTTGAACACAGACATCATGAACTGTGATCTATGTTGACTGAAAAATACAGACTGCAAGCATTACCTTATGTGACTGTGTCAACCACAAATGGCCACTAATTGCTGTTATTATTACTTTTCATAAGTAGTTATTTTTACATTCTCCAGACAACATCCTCAGTACCAACTTTTTCCACTTTCATATTTCATGTCCAGCTCCGGATAAGAGCACATGGTTTGATCAAAGCTTGTTGTACTTGCAAAGCTTGAATTAAAAGAGAAAACTTAGTGTGGTGATATGTGAACGTTTGCTTGCAGGGCTTCTAATATGAATACTAATGAATACCAACAATACAGCATACTAATTGAAACTACCAAACACACAATACGCATTCATTACTTTGATTTATTATTGTAATTTGTAAATGTTTGAAGTTCATAAAACAGTGAGCAGCAGAATTTATTCCACACAAATCCATTTTTTTCTGTTAAAAAGTGCAGGAGACCAGCCAGTGGCATCTATGTTTTTTTTTTTTTCGTTAGAAACAGTTGAGTAGCACAGCAGAATTCTAGTTGGGAATTGAATTGCTACCAGCTTCAATAAAGAGCAGTGAATGTTAAAAAAACCCAGCAACAACAACAACAAAAAAACCTTGTGGCACAGTTGTTTTCATAGACTGTGGCATCAACAGGCACTCAAGCTGGCAACAGGGTAGACATGGCATCCTCAGGTCAAATAAAGGCTACATTATGAGCAGTTTTTCCATTGTCCCTGATACTTCTCACACAGTACAATATATTTAGTATTGATGAGTGTGGAGCAAAGGGAGCAGGAGTCAGTGTCAGAGCTTGGTTCAGTCTTAGAACTGTGTGAATTATAGCTGAAGGTTTCCATTTCAAGTCCTTCATACACACGTCACACAATAACAGTGCTATATTATAAGCAATATTAGCTTCATAAAATGAAGAAAATGTGCTTGAATAAACTACATTATTAAGTGTAAAAATATAAATGTAACTGTTATACAGTCTAAACAAATTATCTCACCCACGTCTGTTTCATGGCTGTTTTTGGCGAGAGGCAAGTTTGGCGACTTAACAAAGTTTTTAAAAAAATAGACATAGAAAGTGACATTCATACCTGACGCTGACATACAATCACATTTACAGTGTGCATAAACATGTATGTACATGTACAGTTTCTATTCACTTTACACAAATTTGAGAAATAGTCCGTGACTGACGATTGTTTCTGTGATGTGAAGCGCATGACGTCCAGTCTGTGATGGATAACAGCAAAGTCATTGTAAGTCTGTTCACTCCGCTGCAAACTTGGTAACTCCGCCAGGCAGTTATTTCCAGCCATACAAGACCATACTCCTATCTCTTTGAATGGGGCGAGACCTATATATCTGAAACTGAAAGATATATTAACATATAAAAGGCATATTTAGAATCTCTGGTATAAACTGACAAAAATTATAGAATTTACCTGCATTGTTAGGTGCAAATAACAAAGAAAAAAATATTTTTGGCTAGTGCACAGGAGCATCCTGCCACTACAAAGGGGCCAAGACTTGCTGTCCCCCACTCTCTGAAACATTTACTAATACGCCAATTGGTTCTTTATAATGATGGAACGGGGTTTCTTTATTACAGTCCCATTCATATATCTACCAGTGACCAGTCTTGTCCTTATATAACGTCTCTGATAAGAGACAGGAGATGTACATCATCCAGCATTGCTAGTTTAATGTAGGAGTTCCACCTACCGACGGTCTGAAACTTGGTGGCTTAGCAGTGTAGAATTTCCTTTCTGAAAGGGCATTTGTCACATTTTAAGCTTAGTGAGGGCAAGAGGCTCCATGACTTTAGTTTCGCTCTTAGATTTATCATCTACGCCGCCCAAGGAGGTTGGGTCCCTTTTTGAGTCTTGGTCCTCCCAAGGTTTCTTCCTATAATACTCAGGGAGTTTTTCCTTGCCACTGTCGCCCTAGGCTTACTCAATCTGGGATTGGACGTAGTTATTAGGAGAGAATCTAAACTTGTAAAGTTGCTTTGAGACAATGCTCCATTGTAAAAAGCGCTATATAAATAGATCTGACTTGCCTTGACTTGAAGAGGTGAGGTTGGCGGCTTTTTGAGGTAAAGTGCATGTCCTGCTGTCCTGCTGTCACAGGTGGCAAGATAATGAGGTAACAGTTATGATGGTCAAATGATGATCCATATGAGTTGGGTTCCCAGCAGTAGTCATGTAATGCTGAACACTTATACTAAACACCTTTTGCTGAAAAAGAGACAACAAGAAGCAAATGGCAAGGTTGATATTTTTCATGACTAACCCTGACATGAAAAAATTGTATATAAAATAATTCAGTGGCATATAATGAGTCTACAGTTACTGTGAGATGTGCATATTTGCTGCATTCACTATCCACAGCAAATGGTCAATTAGAAATGTTCTTGTTTGCTGCAGTTTTGTATGATTGAGCATCTTTACACAGTTATATAGTCATACTCTGATTTCAGCAGTTTTTTATAGATCTTTATTGGTTAACTGCATCAAAAACATATATATGACATGTACCGGTATTTGTATATGACTAGAAGTCCAGTTACTCCAGTAATAATGTGTCCTCAGACATCACTCTGTAGACCTAAGACATTGCAGCATATTATTTTACCAAAGAGTCGGGTTTCTCTGGGGTTAGTTCCAAATTGTTGCATTTAGTTCTTCATAGTAAATATTTTAACATTATCATTTAACATGAGTCCTGCCCATCCAATAGAACCTTCCCAGATACACCACTTGAAGTTGATTGCAGATGTCTTTTCAAATTGGCATGGTGTTAACACAAACCTAAAAGCTCCAATCCTAGAGACTAATGAAAGTACTGAAGTTATGCAAATCACCACCAACTGGAAGCAATTCGGCAGGAATTGATGTATATTAACAAATGAAATGAAGTGGGCCAGACAAAACATGAAATATGTTGGGTTCACTGTGTGCAATGAAATAAAAATCAAAGTAACTGTAAGAAGTACAGAGTGTATTCATGCATGAGTCATACAGTAATATGACAATATCAGCTTACTGGAGACAGCTCCAAGACCCTGTTTAATTCTGCAATTAACAGACACAAAATAAAAGGTCAGGTAAAAAAGGAAACCCTTATCTTCAGTGTTGAAAATGAAACATTTTTCTTAACCCAATTCCCAAATGATAATGACCACACCACTGTTCACAGCAGACTTGAATTTCTCGTTCTTCTAACCAAATGTCAAATGTTTTAGCCCTTGTATGCAAATGAGAAAGTGTAATTGCCTACAATTTGCACAGCTGCCAAATGCATATGTCTATCTGATCAAAACTAATTATGCTGTTTCACAATTGAATAGCTGTAGGCCTACTCTCCAAAACATGTATGAAATCTTTCATTGTATAAGTCATCACAATCACATACAATAGTCCATTCAGCCATCAAAATCTGTCAGGCATATATTACAGTAATATCACTGTCATGGAATTTTTGTATGGTCCCTGTCTGGTGAAACTCGAACTTCACTAACAAATTGAGAGCTTCTCACATTTTACATCAACCATCTGGTATCTTGTAAGATCTTGTGTGTGTGTGTGTGTGTGTGTGTGTGTATATATATATATATATATATATATATATATATATATATATATATATGTATACGGTGGGGCAAAAAAGCATTTAGTCAGCCACTGATTGTGCAAGTTCTCCTACTTAGAAAGATGAGAGAGGTCTGTAATTTTCATCATAGGTACACTTCAACTATGAGAGACAAAATCAGAAAAAAAATCCAGGAAATCACATTGTAGGATTTTTAAAGAATTTAATTGTAAATTATGGTGGAAAATAAGTTTTTGGTCACCCACAACAAGCAAGATTTCTTTCTCTCCTCTCACAGACATGTAACTTCTCTTTAAGAAATCTCTCTGTCCTCCACTCGTTACCTGTATGTGTGTAATAATATAATATATATATAATTATTGCTGTGGAAACCCAAAATTACGTTAATAAAGTAAATGACAGTGATTTGGAGATATTATAGATATATAGATATATATATATATATATATATATATATAGATATATAATACATATATATATATATATATATATATATATATATCTATGTATTATATATACGAGTAATATACCCACATATATATATATGTTATATATATATATTATACTATAATGTCGTAATGTAAACGTGGACTGATCAGGATCTGGGAATCCACCAGGATGTCATAACAAGCATCACAATTCAGCGTACAGTCCAATTTTGTGAAATATGCAACACCTGAAGCTGTGAGGATTCCCAGTAAAGAATCCCACCCTTACTGTGCTTCACAGTGCAACCTATGGTTGCCAGGACCTGTGTATTATTTGTGCATGTAGGTTGCACAAACAATGCAAAGACCCTATAAACCATAGGCTACTAATATCTACCTGACAACTTTACATGATTCATCAAACAAATTATAGTGGTCTTAAGTATTGAGATTTCGTCCTTTAAGTGAACAAGCAAACAAAACGAAAAACAGTTGCTAAATGTCATGGTGCAGTGGTTAGCACAGTTTCCTCACAGCTCCAGAGATTCAGTTTCGAATAGCAGCCTGGCTGCCACCTAGGTAGATTTTTGTTCTCCAAGTGTCTGCAAGACAAGAAAGGAAACTCCAGTTTCTTACCCCATTCAATGTATGCATTGGTACATTGGCATCTCTAAAGTGGTCCGGGTGGTGTGTGTGTGTGTGTAGAGAGAGAGAGAGAGAGAGAGAGAGTGTGTCTGTGATTTACTGATGCCCCTATCCAGGATTAGTTCTGCTGGACAGATACTCTCTCAACGACCCTGAATTGGATTCAGCGTTTATGCCATAACTATGTTTTAGTGTAGAGTAATACTGCCCCCTTTTGAAGAACTGTATGGCTATACAAACACTGTTTGTAACTCCGGGATATGAAAGCTACTGTTCTTGAGCAGCTATTCAGAAAAAAAACGTGTTTATTTTACAGGTTATGCTGGCCTCGTGATCAAATCGAAGTCTGCTTTATTTGCTGCCTGCTCGTCCTACTTTCACTTAAGTGATTAGCAATGCTAGATACAGGCCTAAGACACTGTTTGCAGCAAAAAACAAACTGATTCAACCTGCTTTGGAATCGCATGAGCTTTGTGAATCTTATCTTAATTTCTTGAAAAAAATTTTTTAACTACCTTTCTGTATCACCTTCTCTCTACCAACACTCCTCTATTCGTCTCGTGATCCACGTGTTCACCAGTACTGCATAATTACTCCTACAAGCTCATCAGCTATCAAGGAGATAATTATGAGGTCTAACTCATCCCCTTGTTGATTAGATCCTGCCCCTGCTTATCTCCTTAAAGTGTGTCTGCCCTATTTTATTTGATATTACCTCTTATGCTACTGCAACCGCTCCACTGGAGTTAAAAACTGCTGCAGTTACTCCAATTCTGAATAAAAAGTGGCCTAGGTCCAACTGTGTTGATTAACTACATAACAACTTCCATCCTTCCTTCTAGCAAAAGATTTTTGGAAAAGGCTCTTATTTCTCATTTGCCGGCTAACAATAACCTGTATGAACCATTTCAGTCAGGTTTTTGTTCATCTCATAGCATGGCACCAGCTTTACTCAGGGTAGTCAGTGATCTTCTGACTCTGGTGATCTTAACATTCTTGTCCTGCTTGATCTCAGCTCAGCCTTTGATACACTCTGCCATGACAAGCTGCTTGCCGGGTTCTCTATGATTGGCATTACAGCCACGTCCCTCTCATGGTTCATTTCTCATCTTACTGACAGACAACACTTCATCTCTGTCCAAAAACACATCCACAAAAACACCCACTAGCCCACTTATGCAAGATGTTCCTTCTTTTCATAATCTACATGCTTCCTCTTGGTCACTTTATACATTGTTATGCTGCTGATACGCAGATCAACATCAGTTCTTTCTCTGCTGCACTAATTCATCCTCCTTCATTAACTGCATGTATCTGTGAAATACAGGACTGGATGCATTCCAGTATTCTCAATGCTCAGCACCAACAAAACGTATATCCTTTTAGTCTATAATAAAAGTCAAATATAGAGGTGCTCAGAGCTGGTCACTGATATTAATGAAGTCCTACTTAAACCTTCGAAAACAATCCATAACTTGGATATTAGTTTGACCTGATTCTTAAGTTTGAAGCCCATATCAACTACCCCAACAAGACTGCCTTATTCCATCTGCATAACACTGCACGAGATGCATATGCTCTGGTTCATGCGTTTATACCTTCAAGACAAGACTAATTAAATCCCGTTCTCATTGGGCTTCCCACCAAAATCACCACTTGATTACTGTATGTTCAAAACTCAGCAGCTAGAGTAATTACTCACATCAAGACACGTGCCCATATCACCCCCATTACTTACAAGATTCACTGGCTAACGACCTGACTTCTATATAAAATGCTACTTAATCTACAAAGCACTTCTTAATCTTGTCCTGCATTACTTATCTGAGTTACACCATTTACTATTCTCTGGGACATCCTCTTAGATCTTCAAGCCATAGCTGTTCATCCATTCCAAGGTTTCGACTGTAAAGTACCATGGTGCTGTAAAGTACCATGCAAAGGACTTGGGCCACCATTAAATATGATATACCATTGTTTTAGCAATGGTATAATGACTATATATAATTTACACATTGACAAAAAACAGTCAGAAATGTCAGATTGCTGCAAAACTCTTATAGTTATGTTTCAGGCAGATATGTAAATGATTACAGGTGTGATCTGATTATAGAGACTGGGTCTTCTATTTTAGTATAACCTTCATAATATTGTAGTGTGTTTAATTTACCGTAGTCTATATATGATTATATTATTGTTTTAATTATTATATTTTCTTTAAATGTTCTCTCCATTTTTATTTCGCTTCTATTTATTTATTAAATATTAATTTTATTTAAATGTATTTATTGTTTATATTACTATAAACTGTTAATTAGGTAGCTTAGTTAAATTCTTACATATAACATCTTAGCCATCCAAGGAGGTTGTGTCCCGTTTTGAGTTTTATAATGTTTTTCCTTGCCACTGTTGCCCTAGGCTTGCCCAATTAGGGCTTTGGGCCTAGATAATAGAAAATTGTAAATATGCTTTGACACAAGGCTCCACAGTAAAAAGTGCCATTGAAATAAATCTGACAATACAACCAGAAATACAGGACATTTGTATTCAATTACAAAAAAAGAACAAACCCTGCAAAACATCAGTAAAACTGATTCTACAGGTTACAGTGGCAAGTCTTTAGTGTGATCTCCCCTTACACTTGAGCAATAGCAGTCTGGCAGCTTCATCAACTTGCCAAGTTGACCCTTCTACTGTACAAGGAAGCTTGTTCAGGAATGGTCTTTTTAGAAGGGTACCAGAACCAAGAAACCACTTTTTCAGAAGGGGAACAGGGTGAACAGGCTAAGATATCCCATAGCTCACAAATATTTGAATGAAGATCAGTGGAAAACAGTATTATGGAGTGATGAATCCAAGTTTTGGGTCCAATCAACGGCAGTATGTTATATATGGCCATTGCTAAAACACCAAATCTAATGTTGGCCTAAGACTTTTGCACAGTTCTATACATAACATATAAATCTTTCAAATCTCAACTAAAAACCTACCCTTTATCCCAGTTCTTTACTCCTACCTTTGTTGCATTTTCTGGTTGTTGTTATTGTAATTATGTTTGTTATATGTCTGTTCTAACAATTTCAAAGCACCTATTATTATTACTGTTGTACCTTTGAGGGTATATATAAGTCAAGTCAAGTCATATTTATTTATATAGCGCTTTTTACAATGGAGCATTGTCTCAAAGCAACTTTACAAGTTTAGTTTATCTCCCAATAACTACGTCCAATCCCAAATTGAGCAAGCCTAGGGCAACAGTGGCAAGGAAACAATACAACACTGTACCTTGGGAAGCAAAATTATTGTTTCTTTGATAGTGGCAGAAAATGACATAAAACAATGGCTCTAGTAGACACACCTTGTTTATTGATTTAATCAATTATGAAATGATAACTTATGAAAATGAAATATCAGGAGTGGAGACTGTATTGGCACTGTGTACAAAATATTTGTTGGTTAGTGTACTGTATTATCTATAGTTAAACGTCTGTAGTTACTGCATTTAAGCATACTTGGCTGTGCACATTTAAAACACAAATACACACGCGCTTACACATCCATAAAATATTTTCCATCCAGTGATCATGACTAATGCAATAAATAAATACATAACATACAGTATAGTTAATGTAACACTCTAGGAAAAATGTAATAGAAAGTAAGTAATGTGAAATATTTAGTAAATAAATAATGAAATATATAAATGAAATTATAAAGAGAGGTGTTACAATAAGCTTGGTTCAGTTTAGCAAAATACAAAATGCAATGCAAAGGTTCATCTTTTCATCTATTATGCAGCAGATCTCACACAAAGTGATATATATAGCACGTGCAACATTCAAAACATTTGTCATTACGTTACCGAATTCACAGTTCTTTCAAGTATATGTAATACTTAACCCACAATATAAACTCACTGACCGACTTTACAAGACCCTGTATCCTGGTGCAGAAGACGAAATCAAACGATGCAAACATGTATAATAGTCTTGAATTCAGGTACTTAGGAAACCTGAACACAGTGTTTGAGACATTAAAGCTGCAGTTCTAAGACAAATCAAGGCTGGAGTAATATAAAAAAGTTTATATTCTCTCTTTTTTTAGTATAAACCTTTATAGTCACCTGACCTAAAGTGACATAATTCAAAATTAGTTCTGGACTGGACAAGGTTATGCAGTTACATATGATTCGTATTCTGCTTGTATTAAATCTAGGCAAACATCCTTGTACAATACAGTCAGAGTCATAATTTGCCACGTAACACTGCCGCGACAGTACACATATTAAATTCACTATTAAATAGTTTAAATGTTTAAAGGAATAATGTGATATAGCAGCGCACCATATTTTCAGCATGCAATGCAATAACTGAACTACAATTCCACTGCTTAGGACAAATCCCAAGGAGCTACTGTAGCTACCTCTCTTGCAAAGTTAGATAATACTTATACACATATTGATGTGTGAACAAAACTAAAGTAGCATTCAGCCACATTTCCTATCTCGCTAACTGATTGTCTTCCTGTCCTACATAAAAATCTCTCTTTTAAAAGGGTATTTGCTGTAAAACATACATTATTTTGTCTGAAGCTCATACAAACCATTGGGGCAGTCTATACAATTTCAGCGAGAGTATAATGCAGAGTTCATAGCTGAGAGTCTGAGCCCAGCACATTGTGCTCACTGGTGCCATACTTGTCTGCGTTCTGCCGAAAACCTGCCGAGATCTCGTCAAACGTCCGTCCCTTGGTCTCGGGCACCTTGAAATAGGTGAAGACGAAGAAGATGAGCAGCAACACAGTGAAGATGATGAAGACGTATGGACCTGTTACGTTCTGAAAAGTTCAAATAACATTTGGTTAGATCTGAAGCAAAGTAACACCATGGAAGAAGAATATAGTAGCTCTTTTTCCAGTCCTCATACCTCTACATGCTGGAAGCACATTCCTACTATGAAGTTGGCTGTCCAGTTAGAAAAACCAGCTACAGCCATGGCAGAGGGTCGAGGGCCTTGACTGAAGAGTTCAGCCACAATAAACCACGGAATGGGACCAGGCCCAATCTCAAAAAATGCCACAAAAACAAAAATGGCCACAATGCTGACATATGAAAGTTCTGGGACTTTTTCCTGAAAAGGATTGTATGAAAATGAACAAATCTTAGAAAATCAGTTAACTGTGTGCATTCAAACGTTACAGAAACAGCAATGTATTTCATTGTGTGAACTGTATTATTAATTTCAGTTGTATTTCCTCTCCAGTTATATCCTATAAATGTCATACAGCTGCTCAGGTTACACCTACAGTGGTGTGAAAAAGTGTCTGCCCCTTCCTGATTTCCTATTTTTTTTTGCATGTTTGTCAAACTTAAGTGTTTCGGAACATCAAACCAATTTAAATATTAGTCAAAGACAACACAAGTAAACACAAAATGCAGTTTTTAAATGAATGTGTTTATTATTAAGGGAGAAAGAAATCCAAACCTACATGGCCCTGTGTGAAAAGTGATTGCCCCCTAAACCCAATAACTGGTTGGGCCACCCGTAGCAGCAACAACTGCAACCAAGCATTTGCCATAACTTGTAATGAGTCTTTTACAGCGTTGTGGAGGAATTTTGGCCACTCATCTTTGCAGAATTGTTGTAATTCAGCCACATTGGAGGGTTTTTGGCCTTTTTAAGGTCATGCCACAGCATCACAATAGGATTCAGGTCAGGACTTTGACTAGACCACTCCAAAGTCTTTTTCTTCAGCCATTCATAGATGGACTTGCTGGTGTGTTTTGGATCATTGTCCTGCTGCAGAACCCAAGTTCATTTCAGCTTGAGGTCACAAACAGATGGCCGGACATTCTCCTTCAGGATGTTTTGGTAGACAGCAAAATAGATAGTTCCATTTATCACAGCACGTCTTCCAGGTCCTGAAGCAGCAAAACAGCCCCAGACCATCACAGTACCACCACCATATGTTACTGTTGGTATAATGTTCTTTTTCTGAAATGCTGTGTTACTTTTACGCCAGATGTAATGGGACACACACCTTCCAAAGAGTTCAGCTTTTGTCTTGGATCTTTTTTTAAGGATCTTTTGGTGTACTTCACTGTCAGGCAGGTCATATTTAAGTGATGTCCTGATTGAGAACAGGTGTTTCAATAATCAGGCCTGGGTGTGGCTAGAGACAGTGAACTCAGGTGTGATAAACCGTAGGTAAGTTGTTTTTTTCTCCTTTAATAATAAACACCTTCATTTAAAAACTGCATTTTGTGTTTACTTGTGTTGTCTTTGACTAATATTTAAATTTGTTTGATGTTCCGAAACACTTAAGTGTCACAAGCATGCAAGCGTGTGACAAGGAAGGGGGCAAACACTTTTTCACATCAATGCATGTCTAATACATTAGTCACCACACAGAGACAGAGCCCATGGCCGGTGTCACTGCAGCACCTTCCAGCCAGGTCGGGCTTTGCATCCGCACGCAATTTACTAGAACTGAGGGAGAGGATGTCGGTTGGGGGATTATTGGATGATGGAATGACGTGCTCTGCAGCTTACATTTACAAATGCACCCTAAGTTCTTCAGGGATAGTCTTTAGAGACACCAGTTGACCTAACACATGCCTAAGGAAACCCACACATACACGGAGAACACATGCAAACTCTACACAGGCAGAGTCCAGGCCAGGAATTGAACCAGAGATCTCTGAAGCTGTGATGCGAATGGGGAGAAATGTGGTTCCATTGATTTTGACCATGGCTTGAAAGTTGGTGCCAGATGGGTTCACCAAATCTGGACACTTGACTACAGTGTTCTTCAATGACCTTCACTGTCACCAGATCTGAATCCAGTAGAACATAACTGGAAAGTGGTAGGTTGGCAGATTTGCATCATGAAAGTGCACCAGAAAAGATCGTTTCATGATGAAATCGTTTCAACATGGAGCAGATTTTCTTCTGTAATTCCTGGTATGAACAAATGAGGCTGTTCTGAGAGCAGTGTGGTCCTACCCAGTTTTAATATAGTGTGCCTAATACAGTGCTTGGTGAGTATACAGTGTATCAGTCTAGGGGTGCAATTTCAGACACACCCTCAGTTTTGGCGCCACTGTCTCAGTGATAAGACGTGCTGAAACTGCATTAGCCTCGGTGTCTCTGATTTTGTGTCTTTATATTTCAATTAGTTAATGTATTTATTGATTACTATTACTATTTTATTACATTCCTTTGCTTTATTAATGCTTTTAATAATTAATTGCATTTGAATATAGGCGTAAAAACAATCATTTGGGGATAAGGAATCCTATTTACATTACTTCTTATGGGGAAATTTGACTCCTACATTGAATAGATCAGAGTTTGAATAGTCCATAACACATGAAGTTCGAATTCCAAGGTTCTGCTGTAGTTAATACATGTACATGATATTTATAAATAAAAATCTAAAAGAAAAAATAAGTTTTTGCTCACAGTCAGTGCCATGGCAACGGTCATGCAGACAGCAGACACAGCCATTCCCATCAACCCGGTGAGGTGCAAAGTTCTACGTCCTGCTCGCTCCACCACAAACAGCTGAAAAAGAGAGAGGCATTACATCCTGAAAGCCAGAATTATGAAATATGATAAGCAGCCATAAAAAGCTTAGTATTTGTTTAGTTGAATCAGTTGAGTTATTATCTTCGCTAATTAACATCACTTAGTTCATCTAAATGTATCTAAGACCTTGGTCTTTTGTAAAAATTTGGAAATCGTTAGAGGCGGACTCTTAAAAATTAAGCAATTGCAACTTACAGACACTACGGTGAACACAGTGTTTACAACTCCAGCACCAATGGTAGCATAGACAGGCTGAGCCACTCCTGCTTTTTTAAATATACTTGTAGAATAGTAAAATACCTGCAAGTAAAAACCACATGGTTAGCAAGATCTCCAGTTCTTCAAAGCAGTAATCATTGATGCAATAAGAATATTCATACCAAGATATTGAATATAGTCAGGGTATATTTGACATGATGATCCACTGGGAAAATACATGCTATCAATATATGTGATGTAAACCAACAGATAAAACTGTGCTAAATCACAGAATAATCGTATATGCAATGTTTGAGTTGCAGTGTAGTGTACCATACAGAGTCGGTGCAGTCTCTGCCATTAGTTTATTTGCTGAGAGTTTAGATGTGCAGCTTTTACATAATTATATCGGCTCACACACAGATCAAGTAAGTTTATTTGAAGAAATGTTCAGGATCTACTATAAGTTCTGTTCACCTTCAGGGTTCACTCTGTTCACACAGTGCTGCATGCTGTGACTGTTGGTAAACCTTGCCTTTTGCTATATCCGTGTTTAGAGGACATTAAACTACACCTCAACTACCTATTTAAAGGCTCAACAAGATATAAAGGCAAGATGGAACTGCAAGTTTAACTACCCTTCAGCATAACTTGATTAGAACATGATCAGCTTCATACAGCTTTAGTGTTAATCAGTGAAATCTAATCAAGAAGTTGTTAGAAGCATGGCACTGTTTTCAAAAGTGAGCTGTTTGGATGTGCCAAGCCTCGGATGTGATTGCTGATGTTATTGTCACTCTTCTCCACCGCAGGCTTACTTGATCTGAGGCAGTGATGCATGTTCTTACACGTCAGTGCAATTTAATATCAGATAGTTATCTACACTCATGGAACCGCATGTGCATGCGTTTCAAGGCACTAATTAAATGGGGGTTACATAAAGAATGCTAAATAAAATGTTGAATTCATTTCTAAAATTTAAATCTGACATTTATTTCTTTCATTCATTACATTAAAATAAATCTTAAGAGTCATTCACTCACTGAACACATTACCATATTTTTCGGACCATAAGGTGCACTTAAAATCCTTTAATTTTCTCAAAAATCGACAGTGTGCCTTTAAATGCGGTGCGTGTAATGTATGAATTAATTCTGGTTGAGCCTTCTGACCTAGAACCGATTGTAGATGGTACACGGCGCTATAAATCTGTCAAAATGTTTTAGCACGGTCTTTGGTAGGTTACGAAGCTTACGGCAACCATAGTGCGCAGCATCGCGGAGTAATACGGTATGTGCTTCAGCATTAGGGTACGTGCATTCATTCATTTATTTATTTTCGAAGCGGATTTCAAACTCAGCGCTATCAGTCACGCAGTACAACATGGACATAGAGCAGCTGCGAGAGAATTCAACATTAACGAATCAATGGTACGGAAGTGGAGGAAGCAAGAAGACGCCCTGCGCCAGGTAAAGACCAAAACTGAGCTTCCGACGGAACTTAAGAGTTTTGTTTCATTTCATGCGCCTTATAACCCGGTGCGCTTTATGTATGAAAATATACCCGTTAGCAGCCGATCGTTGATATTGCGTCTTATAATCCGGTGCGCTTTATGGTCCGGAAAATACGGTACCTTGCTTATATGATGATGTTTTCTATTCAGAGAGGGACTAAAAAGAGACTATTTAACTATTAAAGTGAGGTACACAACATTTTACTAATTTTAACTGTTTGACATACTGACATCCACATACACAAATTCATATGCTGTTTAAAAATGAAATCAACGCAATTTATAATATCTACTAATTACATTTAAAAGTGCTACCATAAACCAATGAATGCTGTAAATAAAAACCAGCAAAACTAAAAGCAAATTATAAAAGCAATCAAAAATATATTAAAACAAAGTACTGACTATAGGTTTAAAGATATAAACATTAATTAAAAGAAAACAGACATAAAATGAAGGTCTTGGGGACTGAGGGTTGTAGAAGTCAGAAAAAGTCTTTACTTTAAGCCTTTATAAATATACTGATAAAGCATCAGATGCAGCTCATAAACTATTTGGAAAATAATCCCATAGTTTATGAGCTGCAACAATGAAAGCTTGATTTTGTGAATAACTTAAATTATTGGTATATATCAAAGATTTTTTGCATTGACATGAATTGGACCTGGTCATAATGTAAGTAAATAAATAGATGTTAAACTCACAGCGTTGATGCCAGAGAACTGCTGTGAGAGCTGCAGCATGACGGCAACAATAAGAGGCTGGCGGTAAAGTGGAGAGCGGAACAGTTCGGGGATTGTCACCTTCTTCTCCCGCATCATCTGCCGGCTCTCTTCCTTCATCTCCTGGATGTCATCCCCTACATCCTCAGTGCCCCTCAGCTTCTTCAAAACTACCAGAACATTTCCATGATAACACACAACATTGCTTGTTCATGGCTAAACATGGGGTACAGAGAACAAATGTGTGCTTATTTGGTTTGAATGTCCTCACCACTTTTGGCTTTGTTCTCCTCATTCTGATTGATAAGCAGGAAGCGTGGACTCTCAGGACAGAAAGGCAGCATAGCACACTGAATCAAGGCTGGGATGAAGGTGAAACTCAGTAGGACTGGCCACATTGTGTGATTTCCCATCATGTCCTCAATGCCAAAGATCTGTAAGTGAGGACACATGCCATAAAACAAAGGCATAACCTAAATAAATAATTATTTATGGCTAACATATAACCCCAAATCAGAAAAGGTTGGGCCAGTATGGAAAATGCATATTTACTTGAAATGCAGCCAGTACAAGCCTTAGATATTTCACGTTTTGTCTGGTCAACATCATTTCATTTGATAATAAACATCCATTCCATCAACACATTCAATAAAAGTTGGGACAGGGGCAATTTGGAGCTAGTAATGAATTAATAAAACTAAATAATGTTGTGATCGGCAACCAGGTGATGTCAACAGGTGGTACAAAAGCAGCGTCCAGGAAAGTCTGATTCTTTGATGAGCAAAGATGGGCAGAGGATCTCCTGTTTGTCAACAAATTATTGAAAATTATTGAAATGTTTAAAAATAATGTACCTCATAGAAAGGCTGGAAGGGATTTACATATTTCTCCATCTACAATGCATTATATCATTAAAAGACTCAAGGAATCAGGAGCAAACTGCATAAAGGCCAAGGGCGCAAGTTTAAGCTGAATGGCCGGATCTTCGATCCCTCAGATGGCACTGCATCAAGAACCGTCATTCATCAACAGCTGATAGAACCACACTGGCAAATGATTACTTTATCAAACCTTTATCAAGCACTACAATACAGGGTTACATTCACAAATGCCACTTTATTGTGCAAAAAAAGAAGCCTCATGTTAACCATGTCCAGAAGCGACATCGACTTCTCTGGGCTCGGTGGCATCTAGGATGGACCATCACATAATGGAAATGTGTATTGTGGTCAGACGAGTCAGTATTTTTTGTAAAAATAGACACCGTGTGTTCCGAATCAAAGATGAAATGGTCCATCCAGACTGTTATCAGCACAAAAGCCAGAGTCTATCACGGTATGGGGTTGGGTCAGGGCCCTTGGCATAGGTCATTTACACTTCTGTGATGGCAGCATTAAAGCAGAAAAGTACATTGCCATCTTAGAGCAACATAAGCTGCCTTCAAGACGTCATCTTTTTCAGGGACGTCCATGCATTTTTCCTCAAGACAATGCAAAACCACATGCTGCACACATTACAAAGACATGGCTAAAAAAAAGAGTGTACGGGTACTGGACTGGTCTGCCTGTAGTCCTGATCTGTCCCCAATGGAGAAAGTGTGGAGAATTTTGAAACAAAAAATGCGACAACGACGATCCGGTACTGTTGCACATCTTAAGACGTGTTTGCAGGAAGAAGTGGACAAAACAACACCTGAAACACTAAATCAATTGATATCCTCTTTGCCTTCTTTTAAGTGTGGTGAAAAGGAATGGCAACATTACAAAGTGGTAAGTGCTTTTGGAATTTGTTGCAGGCCTGAAATGCAGCAATGGATGTTTATTAACAAATGAAATGAAGTTGACCAGACAAAACATGAAATATCTCTGGTCCATACTGGCAACTTTTTCTGATTTGGGGTTGTACAATTGTCAGTATATAGCTGTATATAATAGTGCTTTTTAACCCAATCTCTCTTTATACCACATCCGCCATAACAAGAAAATAATATGAAAACATAATGAATAGCTACCAATCTAACACCCAATCTAAGATCTATCTAAGATCTATCTATCTGCCAGTCTGTCTATTCATCTATCTGTCTATTGGAAAGACCCACTCACAAGCCTCAATGTTACACTCCAGCTAGGTCAGGTATCATATGTAAACACAACATCCTGTGTCTAAGGGAGGGGAGGCTAGGTGGTGGCTCAACAATTCCTGTTCTCGAGGGGGTTACAAGAGGACAAATTACTTATACAATAGTTTGGATGAGATAAGAGATGGAAGAATCTAAACAATTTACCCATGGTTGTCACTCCATATAATGTGTACTAAAGCAGCATTCATGCAGACATGAAAGGAAATTGTCACTCTTGTGGTGGCCTCATCCAGTGCCCTGGACTCCAATCCCCAGAACTATCTGCATGCATGGAAGCCGCCAAACTAGCGTGGTCCCATTAGCCTGTGTATTGATGTGTGCAACCTGTTTCCCATTCCCCTGCACACTGAATCCCATCTCTCTACTTTCTTTTTGGCTTTCATTAGAAAATTAAAACTGAAAATGAATCATTTTGGTTACTTGTTCTTTAGTTATGGCATTGTGGCATCTATGTTTAGTCTTACACATACAAGGATTAAAAACACCAGAGTTTAATGACTATAGTCCTCCTCATTACCTGTGCCATCAGGATGCCTATGACAATACCCAGTTGATGCAGGGTGCCCAGTGCCCCTCGGAGAGAAGTTGGAGCAATCTCACCTACATACATGGGCACAAAACCTGTTGACAGACCGGAGTAAAGACCAACAATCAGCCGACCAATGATCAGCATCTCCCAGGATTCAGCCAGCTTGGAGAAGCCCATGAAAGCAGCTGCTATAAAGACCAGTACATTAGCGATGAGCATTGAGTTCCTCCTGCAGAGACAAAACTGAAATGAGTGCTCAGTATCAATGAACATCACAGGTTTCTACAGGAATCAAAACTGGATCTGAAGTGCTACCTGCCCAGGCGATTGACAAATAGGCCCACTGAGAAAGAGCCGATGATGCCTCCAACAGAAAATATAGAGACAGAGATGGCCCACAGTGTGGTGAGAGAGTTCTGAGGGATGTACTCTGAATATCGTTTATTCCACGTCTCATTGTAGAAGCCCTCAATGATCTACAAGGGAAATTTTTTTATAAATAATCAAAATGTGTATCCATGCACAGTAAATCTACAATCCTGAAAAGTCCGGATTCTGATTTTAATCTAGCATATTTTTCAATATTTTTCATGTGACTGCTTTGGATTACAGCAATCTGCATATATTTGTTTTACGGGTCTCCGGGAGCATAAATAGCACCACATTTGAATTGCAGCTCTATTTTGAGCCAGCAGAGGGAGTAACGACACCACGCACAAAGTGGGCACAGTGAATTACGGTAATACTCTTGTATTGAGTGTTCAGTGGTTACTTAACATAATTGTCAGACCCGTTCATTTGAATATAATACAAAGTAAATCATATATTCTTCAATATATTAAATAATATATACCAAGCCTTGAATCAAAATCGGAATTTGCCAAATGGTCAGAGGTACACAAGTATCACCTCCTTGATATTTTTGGAGTACAGCTTTAACACCAGTTTTAATATACATACCATAAGATGAGTTAATGCATTTTTAATGCACCTCTTGTATATGACTTCTGAGTGGAGTATATGGGTCACAAGAATGCATTCAGCAATTTGAGTTTCAGGATTGATATTGTCAATGGATTTGAACTGAACACTCTTGCCAACTTATTTGTAAGCCTTCCTCCATACCCTAAGATACCCCTTATCCTAGTTTCCATACATTAGCAGTGTCTATTAATTTGCTTTTCTGGAGCGTCCATAAGATTCTGGTAGAATTTGGGTTTGCAATGTTTATTACTTCTACAATCTCTAATCTATTCAAGACTGGCAATCAGGATGGATTTCCATGTATGGCATAGCAAAAAACTCTGAACATGACAAGGACCTCTTGTCAGGGTAGTGCTTGTCTATTATTAGACAACAACCTTTACTAGATTGCCCTGAGGGAAATAAACAGAGAGGTATGCTGGCACCACAAAGACTTCTTTGGTCACTCTTGGAGAGTTCTTAACATTTAAATGATTCTGTCTAGAGCTGTTATCCTTCCAGAGAACTCATACATTGCAACATCATTAAGATCATTTGCTTACCAATTACCAGTTATCTACAGCCAATACAATAAATATTATTGTTTCTAAATCGGTATGCTATATATTGAGGTCTTAATACAATGCTAAAAAAGAGTCAAATTAATGAGATCATTTAAATATATTTCATATAGATATTAGGGATCCACCAATTCGATATTAGGATTAGAACGGTCCCGATATTAACAAAATTAGCTGGATCGGGTATCGGACAATTAAGCCGATCCATTCACTTTAATTTTGTGAAATGTGCTACACCATACATCAGTCACAACAAGTTCGATGGCAACGTGCAACACCGGTGAAACAAATGTTGCAAGGCGTGGTGGTAGCAGTGCAAACTACAACATATAATAATACTGATTAATAATATATTAATAAATTAATAATATGTAAATATAGTTTAAGATGTCTGACTCCTTTTTATTTTTTTAGTGCCAAATAATTTGCAGTTTAGTATATTTATGTGTTAATTTGTTATATTTTGTTTTACAAAGTTAGCCAAGTAATGATGCCTTAACTCTCTCACACATGGTAAGGTATATGGTTTATTAATTCAACCACGGTATCCAATCGATATCGGGTATTGGCCGATTTGCAAAGTTTATGTATCGTATCGTATCAGAACTGAAAAAGTCGAATCGGTGCATCCCTAATAGATATACTGCATAGCATTGGTTCATAATTTCAAGACTGAGATATTCTGTACTCACCGCCTGGGGTGCATTGATGACTCCTGTGTTGTAGCCAAACTGTAAGGAGCCGATTACCGCTGTGCCAACAGCCAACAATAGCTGACCTGTCAGGTGCTGCATTTACAGAGAATGAACAAAAATCACACCACACTATATTAAACGCAAACAGTCCATTTAAATGACTAAAAGCAGCACAATTCTGCTACAAACAGTGGTACTTGTACACATTATTGTGGTATTCATTTGTTGTTTATTGTTATTGACAGTCAATAACAGATAATTATATAATATGATGAAATTAATATGAAGACTTTTATTCAGCTTTATTATTCTTTCTGCTTTATTGTAGTGAGGGGCAGGATTCCAATTCTTCACAGAGCATCAAACATTCTCATTCACAAACAATCATTCCTAGAAGGAACTTAGAGTCTGGTTTGTTTTTGGAAGATGGGAGGAAACTGGAATAACCAAAGGAAACCCAAACAGTCACAGGCAGAACAAGCCGATTTTGTTCCTGTTTCTTTTAGGATTGTGATTTGCTTTGAGCTGCAGGAAATGTTTTCCTACTCTGTAGACTATTGTGATGCTCTATTTTGTTTTCGGCCATCTTGCTTTAATCGAACCTTGTGGTATTTTAGCTTCCTCATACTCTGCATATTAGTACTTGTGATGTTCAGGGTGTCTGTAAAGGATGTACTACATTAGTACATTAATTACTAATCAACCAACATACACACTTTATCCACATCACACTGACTCGAAGTGAACCCCGTGGGTGATCCGACAAACATCAACACACGCATTACCAATGTTAAAGGTGGACTTTACTTCATAGACACCCTGTATTAAATGCGTTGTATGTAAAGCAGCTCATTTTAACAAATCAGCAGTGTCACTAACTAAACCTCTAACTGCACAGTTGGGAAAGCACTTTGATTACAAAGAAGAACACACTCTGCTCGTTCTTGCTGGCTAACAAAGTTTCATATTGTTCCTCTATAAAGCTTCCTCTGTTAATGGGGAAAATCTGATGCTGTGATTATAATCTGATTATATGGATCGTGGAATAGCTCGCATGTAGGCAGCAGTTGAGACCACACTGGTTTTTCTACCATTGTTCATTATACACAATGCTAAGCTTTTACATAACACACAACTCTGATGCAATGTTTTGATGAGAAGGGATTAACACACTCAGAGCAAGTAAGCTGCCTAGAGCACAGATGTGACTGGCAGCACGAACACTTGGACCACGTGTTACCATAAGGCACTTTGGGCTAAATTTAGCCTTTTGAGATCAAGATCATTAACTAAGATTCTAAATCCTAAAGGGTATATTATTACCTATTAGTGACAACACACAACAAAGCAATACAGTATTTTCCCTCTGTACTGTTGTGTTATTTGCATTATTTGCACAATATGTGCAAGATTCTGGCAACGCTGAATTCTTCTTATGTCTATTTTGTAAATGTTGCTTCAATTACAATAATAGCCGCCATATAAACAAATGAAATTCAAAAACCAAACAAACATTTATGCTTGAGAATCTGGGGGATGGCAGATGTGCGAGCACTGGTGATGGAGAAAATGTGGTAGGGACTAAAACAACTGTTTCACAAAATAAACATTATGCATCTCAAGTTAAAATGAGCTAAACACCTTTGTAATAACAATATTGTCTTAATGAAGTATTCCCATCAACCCCCTCAAAAACACCATCTTATTATGCAGTTATTAAAAATATGAATTATTCAGCAACTATAGCAAAGCTAGCAGGAAGGTATGAGTGATGGACGTAAGTCAGTAACCCTTTATCAATCTACTGCTAAACTGGATACCCCATGCTCATGTTGGATCCACCATTTTTACTAGTGTTCCATGTTAGTCAGTTGGCACTCACTAAATATAAATAATGGGTACGAGTAGGTTGCATCTCAGGCCTCAGGCCTTTTAATTGCACCGTTACCTGGTTTCTGTCCAGAGTGCCGCTGCTGCTGCTTATTTACTGACCTTCTTACATACCTTCTTCTAGCTGGGTTACCTGGGGAGAGCGTTTTGCAGTAGGCAACTGCTAAGCTAGGCAAAATGAAGGTATTGCACAAAAAATATTGCACGTTAACATGAGGTGTCAATGCTTTCTAGCTCCACTTAGAGCTGATTGGACATTACGAGCTACACTTGATGCTTGAAAGTTTGTAAATCCTTTCAAATGTTCTATATTTCTGAGTAAATATGACCTAAAACATCATCAGAATTTCTCATGTCCTAAAAGTAGAAAACCAATTAAGCAAATGAGACAAACATATTATAATTGGCTGTTTATCTATTGAGAAAAATAATCCAGTATTGCACATCTGTGAGTGGCAAAAGTATGTGAACCTCTAGAATTAGCATTTTGTTTGAAGGTGAAATTAGAGTCAGATGTTTTCAATCAATGGGATGACAATCAGGTGGGAGTGGGCACCCTGTTGTGTTTAAAAAGCAGGGAAGTGCATCATGCCACAAACAATGGAGATTTCTGACATCCTCAGAAAACAAGTTGAATGCCATCAGGTTGGAACCGGTTACAAAATCATATCTAAAGAGTTCGGATTAAACCAATCCACAGTCTGATTGTGTACAACTGGAGAAACCGATTGTTGCCCTCAACAGGAATGGTCGATCACTCTAAGAGGTGTGCAGTAGTATGCAAGGTCAGTATTTTATAACCAACTAAATGTTGCTCTCACATTGACTAATGTTAATGTTCATTAGGAGAACACTGAACAACAACGGTGTGCATAGCAGAGTAGCAAGGAGAAAGCCACTGCTCTCCAAAATGAACATTGCTGCCTGTCACGTGGCACATGGACAAGCCAGAAGATTGGAAAACATTTTGTGAACGGATGAGACAATAATAAAACTTGTTGGTTTAAATAAAATGTATTATGACTCGAAAAAGAAGAACACTGCGTTCTAGTATAAGAACGTTATCACATTTGTGAAACATGGAGAAAATTGGTTTGGGCCACATTTGCTGCATCTGGGCCAGGAGGCATGCCATCACTGAAAGAACAATGAATTCTGAATTATACCAGGAAATTCTAAAGGAATATGTCCGGATATTCATCAGTGAATTGAATCTCAAGTGAATATGGGTCATGCAACAATACAACAATATCAAAAGGACAAAGGTCGTTCTACCCATGAATGCTAAAAATAGAATAATATTAATTTTGAATATTGGTAGCCATTGGAATATTATAGATCATTGGTAATGTCGAGTGTTCAGAAGAAACAGCACCTACAACCGCACTGATGATGTCTCCTCGATTGGTGACGAAACGTTTGCAATACAATTGCCAAGCTCGGAGAACAACCCAGAACCAAATAATATTAATGTTTTATTATGTCCAAGTCAATGTCCTGACTTTAATCCAACAGAAACATTGTGGAAGCAGTGCACGTCAGGAAACCCACCAATATCCCAAGAGTTGAAGGTGTTCTGTACAATGGGAATGGGCTAAAATTCCTCCAAGCCAATGTGCAGGACTGATCAACCTGATTTACCAGAAACACCTACCTGCAGTTATTGCTGCACATCACGTACTGAAAACAAAGGTTCACATACTTTAGCCACTCCCAGATATGTAATATTGGACCATTTTCCTCAATAAATACATGACCAAGTGTAATATGTCTGTTTCATTTGTTTAATTGGGTTCTATTTATCTTCTTTTAGGACTTTTATAAAACTGATGAACTTTTAAATCTCTAAAAACTCAAAACTTTAAATGTATAAAGCTCCACTGTTTGCTCTGTGCACTGTTAAATTTTTTAATACATATTGTGTACTGAAAAAGTATTGCTCTACTATAATCTTTATTGCACTTTCTATGTTTAACACTGTATTTTTTTTTGCTGCCACCCCTTCACTTCCTGACATGTCACATGAGGAGTCTTAGAACAGCTCCACATTCTCATAAGAGGTTAAAAATTCAGACGTAAAATACCTCTTCCAAGGTTTTCTGAGACAGACGTGCATAACCTTGAATCGAGCTGTACTAGCACAATGCTTTAACTCTCCCCAAAACAACCTAAGGCAGCACACATTCCTAGCCTTAAGGTCACAGATATCACAAATATACAATTCCAGACTGGAAAGTATGTGCTGGAGAACCCTGGAGAATTCTGTGGCAGTTAAGATGTAATGTCATAATATTCCAACTGTGGTCAGTGTTGTTGACGGAGATGTAATGTAATCATGTATCAATTACGTTAGTGTAATGTAATTGTCTTTATAATAATTGGAATTTACATAGCATGTTGTGACTACAACTTTACAAACTGAGACTAAGGATTTAATAGCTGGCTAAATTTTGATAGAGTATAAAGGAGTGCTGTATCAGTTCAGACAAAAAGTGGTCCCCCACATTTTAGATATTAAACGTAAAGTTATAGCAAAGATTTAGAACCCTTTGCAATTATAGTTACAAAATGTCACAATTACTGAACAAGAATTCCACACAAATGTCACACACACTGGCTAATCATTCAGAATAGAGGGTAGAAAAAAAGTGAAACTCAAAAAGGACAGGAATGCTAAAGAAGGTGAGAAAGATTAAGAATCCTTAAAAAGCTAACAATCTAATGAACTACTTAATAGGGCATAAAGTTGCAAGAGTATTTCTTTTAAACTATAAGATAAACACTGCACTACTATGCAAAAAAGAACAACTATGTGAAAAGTACTGTGCAGAAACACCAAAAGCACATCCCTAATATGAAGCATTGTGTTTTAGGGCTACATTGCTACCTCAGAGTCTGTGCATTAAGTCATTAAGGTAACAATGAATTTAAAATAGTATTAAGAAATTGTACAGGAGAATATCAGATTAGTAGTCCGTCGCCTGAAGATTTATAGAAGACGAATGACGCAACAAAACAATTTCCCAAAGTAAAAAAATGACAATTACTGAATATTAAAAAAGTGTTTTTTTTATTTATTGTGCTCAAACAAATAGAACCAGAAAAAGGGCAAAACTAAGAGACCTACAAGAATCCCCTTTTAGTGCACCAACTCTTTAAAATATTCAGTTCAACATTGTGCTGATTTTTGAAAATATTTTAAAGTACCTACATCTGAATTTAGAAAAGTATCTACAATATAACTGTGTTATGCCTGAGCATATAAGACTATTAAAATTTCATAATACAATATAACAGTATTGAAAACTGTTTACAAACAAGGGATGCTGTTAGCAAATATGCTTTGGAAGCCAAATTAAAACACTGATTACAAAAGAGGTATTAATGCAAACTTAAAGCACAATAAATGTCATATTCCTTTTTAATACCTTACATATTATGTGGCTGTCTATGGTGTATGACACACTAGTATAGAATTATAGTTCGTTTAAAGTGACAAACTTAATTTGGTATAAGTACACGATTAAGCATGTTAGTGATGTTGGCTGAAGCATATACCACTTGAGCAGATGGAAATAAAGTTATTTAATTAATTTCTAAATGAATTATATATAAACTGTGAGCAGCCACATGACCTGCAGTGAAAGTAGATTGTTGTTATTATTACCTTTCTATCAGACTCCATCGTGTGCAGATCAGAGATCTCGTTCCTTGCAAAATCCCCACTCTCTCTTCGTTCGGTGCTAAAACTATAAGATGTTCGCAAAAATAAAAGAGAACTGGCAAATTTATGTTCCCAGCGCCATTCTGAAATGTTTGGGACTGTTGTGAATGAAGAGCCGTTTTGTTTACAGCGCTGCACTCTGAGCAACAATAAAGCCGGTTAATATAACATGTCAGGTTGAAAGGAGGAGGGCAGAGCTCGTGATTGGCAGCGCGAACTGCGTGGAGGAAACCTCTGTGGTCATGTTAGGCGGATATAAATAAAAAAACATTGATTTTGATCTTATGTTATAAAATATACAAACTGTTTTTTTATTTGTTTTTGTTTTTTTGCTGTTTGTAGTTTATGCTTCCAGTTTACACCTACACATAATTGTAATTATTTACGTCACCACATTTACCTTTCATTACATTTCCCAGGAAAAATGTACTATGAAATTTCACAGTAGAACCGTAAAGTGGCCAAATTACCAACAAAAATTCATAGTAGAACTGTGAACTTCATGGTCAAAGTGTGAAAGTTCAGATTAAAACTGTCAAGCAATTCACAGTTTTACTATGAAACTTCACAGTACATTTTTTTCTGGGTTTACCTAAACGTCTTTTTTGCAGGTTCAGGTGACACAAAATATAGATACAGGTCAGTGACTGATGGTGGTTTTGTAAACACATACACCAATCAGACATAACATTATGACCAATTCATTGTTTCTACAATCATTGTCCACTTTAGCAGTTTCACTACCATAAGCACTTTGTAGTTTTACAACACAGACTGTAGTTCCCCTTTACTCTGCTCTCTAATGGTCAGGACCCCCACAGAGCAGGTATTATTTGGGTGGTGGATCATTCTCAGCACTGCACTGACACTGAGGTGGTGGTGTGTGTGAGTTGTGCTAGTACGAATGGATCAGACACAGCAGTGCTGCTGGAGTTTTTAAGCACTGTGTTCCCTGACTGTGCACTCTATTAGAGATATCTATCATATTGCTCCACCTTGTAGATGTAAAGTCAGAGATATCAGCTCATCTGTTGTTGCACAGTTTGTGTTAGTCAACCTCTAATTCTTCATCAGTGTTCTTAGGATGCTGCCTACAGGATGCTGGTGGATGGACATTTTTCGTAGCTGGAATATTTCTGAGGTGTTTAAAAGCTCCAGCAGCACTGCTGTGTCTGATCCACTCATACCAGCACAACACACACTAACACACCACCACCACATCAGTGTCAGTGCAGTGCTGAGAATGATCCACCAGCCAAATAGTACCTAATCTGTGGTGGTCCTAGAACAGAGTAAGCGGGACTAACAAAGTATGTAACACATTTACTACAGTCTGTAATTGTAGAACTACAAAGTGCTTCTATATGGTAAGTGAAACTGATAAAGTGTGACCAAGGAGGTGGCCATAATGTTATGCCTGATCGGTTTATGTTCAAATATGGTCACTTCATTTTACTGGCTAGCCATAGCAGTACACTTGCTGTATAGATATAGAGCTTCAGTTAGTTCTGTTGCCTAATACAAAGCCATTGTACAGAATAACATATCTTGATACTTTCTGTAAATATATAACTACTTCTTACAGACCTATTTGAAGTTTGAGAAGTTAGTCATGTTATCATTTCCCAATTTATTGACATAGAGTTGGTTACAAGGTTGTGCACCCTTAAGAGGTTGACCAATCATCATAAAGATAAGCTGTGTGCCCATACGAAAAACACTGTCCAATATTCTATGCGTAACACACCTGCCTAAACTCCATTCACTGCCAGTGAAGCTCGTGCGTCTGGGCATGGCTCAAAATGTTGCCGTTTGTCCAATGAGTGTTAATCTTTCATCCTATACTTTCAGCAAGTAGCCTACACGATAGAACAATAGACTCACAGAAAATCATGAGCTTGTCACGCTGTGTTGGGGGCTTCAAAGGAGCGTAGGATTTTGAACATAGATTGCACTGTTCATCAGGAGTTTAATGAACAAACAGCATGATATTACAGATAGATATTTGATTATTTGATTCAAGATTAGCGAATAATATAGTTATTTGCTAAACCTTTCGTTGTCTTGATTTAATGAAATCGAGGGGAAGTCAGACTTCTATGTAGTCTTAAAGCAATCACCAGTGATTCAGATCCAACAAAAAGTCATCACAAGCTCTTTAAAACTTTTTTTTCTTACAGCCTGCAACCGAAACCCATTAAAATATGGTTTACCAGCTTTTTAAACAAAATTTTCAGTACAACATTCAAGTAAAGAAAATAGGCAGCAGTTATGAAAATTCATCAGCTGATTTAATACTTCATACAGTCAAATTTTGTTATAATTATAATTGCCTAAGGACCCAACAGCAGCACCTTGGCAGAGGTGGGATTTGAACTCTGGACCTTCTGGTACTTTAACCACTATACCACCAAAGTTATATTACACAGCAACAGACTGCTCTCATCATGTTGACCCAGAGATTTAACAAATTCTCACAAATAAGATTTAGGTTAGAGCTGTGATTTGGTCACTCATTGACATTCGCCTTCATTTTCTTAGGCATTGTGTTGTTTTGTATTGGTGGGGTTATGGTCACTGTCATGCTAGAAGGTGAACCACTTGCCCAGCTCCAGCTGTCTAGCAGAGAGCTGCAGGTTATGCTCAAGAAATTGACCCTGCTCAGTAAAGACACCGCTACAAAATAAAGTTACCATCAACATGCTTCACAGTGTATGATGTATTTTAGATGCTGTGCTGGGTTTGGTTTTTACCAAACAGAGTGCTTGGAGTTCAAAAAGTTCGATCTTAGTGTCATCTAACCCTAAAACCCTTTTTGCCACCTAATATGAGAAGCGCAAATGAGACTCAATGTGGAGGTTTTTCAGAAGAGCCCATCATGCATGCCAGCTTTGTGTAAAGTTTATGGTATTGTCGTCACATGCACAGGCAGAGCATTCTCAGCCATAAAGAAATGTCCTTCAAAGTTCTTTAAAGTTGGCACTGGGCTCTTGGTAGCTTTCCTGTTCAATATACTGGCTCGTTCATCCAGTTTGGAGGGGCAGCCTATTTTAGGCAAGGTGTTGAGAAAAAAGTGTCCAGTGATCTTATTCATCTCCCTTTAGGTTTGAACAGAGATCTCAATTAAGACTCCCATTGTGCTCAGATCTGCCAACAACTTCGATTCTCCTGGTTGTCTGCTGCTGGAAAAAAACATCTCCTCTACATTATATCAAAGTACTTGGATGTATGGATACAAAATGTTTAGTGCATATTGAAATACTGTAAGTATCCTAGATATGGTGAAACAATAACCATGCCAGGACATTTTTTTGTGGGTTTCCTACACGTTATAAATATTTCCCCCTAAAACATTTTCTTAGGGTGTTCCTGGTGGCATAGTGATCTACCACACTAGCCAGGTTTTTGAGTCCCACACTGTAATTCCAGCTGGGTCGGTTGTCAAATGCAGATAACCATTGACGTGTCCCTTGAGGGATGGGAAGCAATCTTGGGGATGTAAGAGTGACCCTACACACCCTGCGAATTGACTGGCACTCTGTCTCCTTTTGTATCTCATTCTTTTCCCCTAAGGCCTTTAGTAGAACATCTGAGAAAAAGTTGATTACAAACGCATGAAACATAAATGTTTGAATCACCATTGAGTCTCTTGATAAATAATGAGCAAACCACTGTCAATAAAATTAAGCCCAGGATCTAATCTGTGCAGTTACACATTCCTTTTCTTTTTTTTGTAGTTTAGGCATAATTGCTTCATAGATTTGTTAGATCTTAATATTTTTTTAGCTAGAGATTTTTTTGCAGTAGAGAACCGATTTTGATGGACAGGTTAATTTGATCTAGATCTAACTTGAATTATCTTTTACAGTATAGTTTAGGCATATAGTTTAAGGCATATTGGTTAGTTAAGGAATTTCACTTATATCTACTCATACTGTTAAAACCTATATGATAACTTATAACAGGGGCTTGATTATAATTATTTGTCAGTATTTAGTCCCATGGGTGGCAATAACTGATTCGGACTACAGGAATTCTTACAATAAGCACTAGGTTTTAAGTAAATCAAATGAGAGCTCAGATCATTCCATTTTGACTCTCACGTGGAAATCTGACTGCCATGAAGACAAAAGTCCAATAAAAGCTAATTACGTCATTGATTTTTTTCTACACTACACACTCATGTAATGAATAATTTAAGTACAACCCTAAATGCAACAAGTCACATTTTAAATAGCGTACACCAAATTTTACATTATAAAAGAGCAATAAAACTGAGAAGAAAAAAAACATTTAACACACTTGGACATAATAAAAGTCAACTAGTTCATTCTACATATAACTATTCTCTACCTGTATAGGCATATGTCCTTCCAAGCAGTTCACTGCCTAAAGGAAAATACCTGCCAGCCCTACACTTTTTTCTAACTGAAAATGACAATAGACATTCCGTTTATATTCAAATTCCTGTTCCAAAATCCTAATAGTGTAAATGATAAGATAACTTTGTCTCAGTGGATGAAGATATATTTTCCTCCCAATTTCCCATCTTTGTCACAGTCATGGTGAACAAACCAAAAATAAGAACTATACACGATCCTGTGTACGTACCAGGAAAAGACGTATGTTACCTTCATCACACAAAAGAGAGGAAAGCCTTTTTGGTTCCTTTGTTAAATCAATATTCTTTGAAAGCTTTTATAAACAATAACAGACCATCATAAATCAAGGCCTGACTTGTATTGGGGTGGGTGTCCAGAGGTATTGTCCCAATTTTCAAAGAACCAATGTTTTCACAAAGACATTGGTTTACTTTGATTAAAACCAACTAGTATCATAATTGCCAATACTAAGAGAGTCCCAATACCATAACCATATCTAAAATATTCTTACATCTAAAATATTTTATTTAATAATTTAAGTTTTGGAACTGAGCTTTACACATTTGTTTTCAAGGTAAAAGGTTATTTCAAATGACAAAGGATCACACAGTAAAAGGAAAAAAGTAGTTGAATATTGGTAAAAATCTTGCCTGCTTCAAATGTTCTTAAGTACATGCTAATAAACGCTGAGAAAAAATTAGATTTGACTTTGAAATACTTTTTTTTTTTTCAATGCTTTCTAAATCAAGTTTTTAAAAGAGTTTCCCTGAATTTCACAAATAATGCACCTATTGTGCAGGTACTTATACAACAAAAGTCATAGACAACCCCAGCTTTTTTAAATCTCTTTTGTGTATGTTTTGTCCGTCAGCCTAGATATATATTAGTAGGCTAATTGACCGTTTCAACCTTGAAAAAATGTAATCTATTTGGCATGTAGGCCTATAACAACCTACAGCAATTAGGTAAACAAATTACCAGTTGATTTTATTTTTAAAGCTGCCCCATAGTGTGATACAGTTTTAAGGAAACAGTAGTTTCTTTCAAATATTGATTTTATTTAGATTTACTGATCTCATTTTTAATTTATGCATATTTTTGCTTTACACAAGGAGCAAAATCCATAACACAGCAAATCAAGAAAAGGTACGCCCCCCCCTTCCTCCACTCCTCAATCCCTCACTTGAGGTCTTTAATGACCAGTACCTGCTGGGTTTTACTGACTGGTTAAATTCTAATTCCACTAATTTGTGAGCATGGATGAGCCGTACACCTCTGATACAATTATTATTCTATTTCCCTTTAAGGTCACTTGTAATAATGAAATATAATGTCAAATTTTGTAAACTTAAACACATCTAAAATTCCAAAACCTCCCGCATATTTCACCTTCAGTGCCCCCACCTCAATTGTGGCACATGGATGCACCATCTAATTTATTTACACAGCCAATATAATTTGTGGGTACACTTCAGATATATATGCCTTCTTAACAAGACACGATGGTTAAAGCTACGTGGGGCTAACAGTATTTAGTCAGCCACTGATTGTGGCAAGTTCTCCTACTTAACAAACAGAGAGAGGTCTGTAATTTTTCTCATAGTTACACTTCAACTAGAGACAAAATGAGAAAAAATCCAGAAAATACCAATTGTTAAGGGTTTTTTTAAAGAATTAAATTGTAAGTATGTGGAAAATAAGTAATTTGGTCATAAATTTGGTTCAACTCAATATGTAACATAAAAAACTTTGGTGGGCAATGACAGAGTCAACGTTCCTGTAAGTCTTCATTCACCCGGTTTTTGCACACACTGTAGCTGGTATTTTGGCCCATTCCTCCTCCATGCCAGATCTCCTAGAGCAGTGATGTTTTTTTGGGGCAACCACGGACTTTCAACTCCTTCCATACATTTTCCTTTCTATGGGGTTGAGGTCTGGAGACTGCTAGCCTCTCCAGACCTTGAAATGCTTTTACAGAGCCACCTCCTTCGTTTGCCCCGAGAATGTGTGTTTTTGGTTCATTGTCATTGCTGGAGACCCGCCCAACTTTTTATTTTCAGTGCTCCACTGAGGGAAGGAGGTTTTGGCTTAAATCTCACGATACATGGCCCTGTTCATTCTTCCTTTAACACGGATAATTCGTCCTGTCCCCTTTGCAGAAAACAGCCCCAAAGCATGATGTTTTCCACCCCAGCTTCACAGTAAGGTATGGTGTCTTGGATGTGACCAGCATCCCTTTTCCTCCAGTTGAGTTTTTACCAAAAAGTTCTATTTGGATTTCATCTACATCTGACCACATGATATTCTCCCAATCCTCTTCGGATCATCCATATGCTCCCCCGCCAAACTTTCAGATGGGCCTGGACATGTACTTGGTTTAAAGCAGGTACCACACAACCTGGCACTGCAGATCTGAGTCTCTCTTGGGTATTGTGTTTACTCATGGTACCCTTTTACTTGGTCCTGGTCCCAGCTCTCTGCAGGTCATTCATCCGTCCCTCCGTGTATTCTGGGATTTTTGCTCACTGTTACATGAATTCATTTTTGACCCACGGGTATGAGATCTTGCCTGGGGCCCCAGATCGAGGGAGATTAGCAATTGTTTGTAATGTCTTAACTTTGATCCCACAGTTTGATTTGTTTCACACCAACCTGTTGCCTATTGTAATCCACTCCTTCCAGCCTGCTGCAGGTCTACAATTTTTTTTCCGTGTCCTTCAACAGCTCTTGTGGTCTTGTTGTGGGCCATGGTTGAAGTTTGGGAGTCTGACTGTTTGAGGCTGTGGACCGGTGTCCTTTTATATAGAAATAACGAGGTCAACAGGTGCCATTAATACATGTAACCAAAGAGCTTCTTAACGAAGTAGTTCAGGTCTGTGAGAGCAGAATCTTGCTTGGTTTTGGGTGACCAAATACTTTATTTTTTCCATCATGATTACAATTAAATTCTTTAAAATCCTACAATGTGATTCCTCCTGGATTTTTTTCTCATTTTATCTCCATAGTTGAAGTGACTATGATGAAAATTACAGACCCTCTCTGACTAATACTTTTGCCCCCACTGTAATGCATTTCAGGACACTATATTGTAGCGACAGCTAGCGTCCCTGGTTTGCAGAATATACTGTATATGCATTAGTATTCTATCTTTCAATAAATTTGGATGATTCACACATCCACCCAAAACCTCAGTCAAATTAATTATTTTCAAGTATCAAGGCTCAAAGAATAAGTCAGCAGCCTAAGGTCACGTGGCCAGGAAAAACTACTAAATGTAATAGGAAGACCAAGACTGACAAATGGACCCATCTCATTGGGCAGCCTAGGTGTTGTTTTGTAAAGATTTAAAACGAAGCTCCTATAATAGTTTTAGTAACTGTTTAAATTAAGCATAAAGCTAATATTATGAAAGTACCACATACCATATACATGCTCTTTATAGACTTCCTACAAGTATTTCTACTTTAGAGCCCATTTAAATCTCTGCCATACTCTATCCTCCTTTTCATCCCTGTTCTTCATGATCAGACCCCCACACCCCATGGAAGTAGGTATTATTTTGGCTGGTGTTCATTCTCACACGACAGTTAACACTGGTGTGGTGGTGGTATGCTATTTGTGGTGCTTGTGTCCGTTCATGAGTGGGATCAGACCGCAGTGCTTGCTGGAGCTATTAAAAACTGTGTCTACTCGCTGTCCCACTGAATGAGACCCAGTTTCACCTTGTAGATGTAGCAGAGAGGGTACAAAAAATGTTGCCTGCAACAGTTTTGTGTTAGTCCATCCATAGTCCTCATCAGTAGTTACCGGCATTGCCCACAAGGATGCTTTCCTGGCTGGAATATCTTTGCTGGTAGACTATTCTCATTCTGTCAGTGTCACTGAGTGTGTTTAAAACTCCAGAAGAACAAGGAGGTGATTTTAAGGTTTGATGTATAGTACGCAGTCACAAACCTGCCAGACAGAAAGTTCTTATCTGCTGTAGTATATACTTGCCTCTTCCTGAAAGCACGACCTACTATTTTTAAAAATTTTAAAACTTATCAGTGGCTCTTAAGTACTCTTTGTCCACATTTGGGTGCTAACCATCACTGACCAGAGACTACAACACTGTGCGTGCCTGAAGGCAAATAGGTCATGATTTTGAATTTAACAGACAGGCCACACACACGCTTGCACTTATTGCCTAAAGTTTTGATGATAAACATTTTGCTTTTCAAAGGCAACATCTAGAACCCGTTTTCTTTCTTAAAACTAGGCTACTCATATTGAAAAACAATATCAATCTGTTCATCCATCAAATATCACACAATTCAAATTTTCCCTATGTTTCGCAGTTGAAAATAAGGCTGAACTCAGATAAAATCGCTGTTTTTTGCATTACACATGAAAAATGATAAAGATATAAATAGGGCTTAGCCAACCATCACGTAAAGTAAAATGTGACATGAAGCATAAGTATGGGTAAAAAGAGCTCAGTGGTGTCCAACCATAGGCAAAAGTGTCACTTGCCCCTATTTGCAAACATTATGGCAGGTATTGCCATCGTAACAGTATTGGGCTCAGTGGAAAAATCTTTTTCCCCTGTTTTTTAAAACTTGACAATGGCCACAACCTGTATGGTACTCATTGGTGCAGACAGATGTAACACCCATGACTTGCTCACTTTTCATTTTTAATAAGTCACTCTAGATAATGTTGTCCTGTTACATATTGTAGTGACGTTTTAAAAATAGAATAAAATGACCTGAGACAAATGCATTCCTTATTCTCCCTATCACCACACACAACCCATCCTGAGCAGCAGAGCTTCTTGTAGAGAGCCCTTGCTTTTAACAGGTTTTCGAGTTTATTGAAATCCCCTGTAGGATTTCTAATGGGTTAATAATAAACACTTTTAAAATAAGCATTTGAAGCACCTGGTCCTTGCAAGAGTCGTTTCCTAGCACCACAATAAATAAAGCAACACCTTTGTGTTTTCAAAATTAATTTAAAAACAATGTGGAATGGTATGGGAAATAAACATTGATGTAGAGCCTCAGCAAAACCACTGCAATGGTGTATGGTATTGCAGCCGGTTGCTAAGATTTTCATTAGTGAAGGATCAGCAATGTATAAGACATACACTGTAAGCTGTAATGGTCCATGTGACCCTGCCCGATGCCTACCTGGAACTGCTCCCCCCTCACTACACTATAAACCACTCACCTTCACAGAGGAAACTCAGTCTCATCTTGTCTTCCCCTTCAAGGCTGAAAGATTCTGAGCTGTCTTTGGATGTAACAAGTGATATGGGGTGATGCAATCTACATATAGCAAAGATGGATTAGAAGCAAGTAGAACCCTATAATCCTAGCTTGAGGACAGCTGGTAATAAAGAAGAAGGAAATGGAGTAATTGTAACAATGAATGGCTGTTTACACATTGGATATAGTAAAATGTTTGTCCAGAAACAACTGAATATGTATATCTGGAGTGTTGGTGTCTAATGAAAGAATGATTTGTGTTTGGACCCTAGAAATCCTGAAGTTGTTTCATACCATGTTCAAACAGAGGAGTCAGTGTCTGACAAGAGGAGAATGGCTGGCACAAGAGGAATGTGACCAATGTGAGCAAGCCACATCAGAATACCTTAGCATCACCATCTCCTCTGTCTCCATTATTTAACCATTGAAGCTCATGGCACACATCAAACAACATCTGTCATGGACTGGTCAGAACTTGCAGTAGAAAATGCATACTACTGGTGAGTGAACTTACTGTCCCTCTCCAGGGATACTGGAGCCCCTTATTCCCATTGTCCAATTAAAAGACTTGGCATTAGTCTACAAGTTAAACTTGGTAAAAGCCGAAAGCCTATCACAAACCATTAGGCTGAAGCATGAATGCAACAAAAGCGTAGAAGGCTTTTGCTGTTCCAACACAGGAAGCAGAACACTGCTGCTCTGTCCTAGTACTGGGTCAGCATGGCCTACTAAAATGCATCAAAAGAGACAACAATTCAGAGTAATTAATCACTGAATGCATTTATAAAGATGCCAAATTGATTGTCAGGATTGGATCAGAAAGATTAAGACCATGATCAGTATGAAGCAGTTAGTAAATATTTCTTTAAATTAGTTTGAAATAATGAGTATCATGGAAATAGTACATCACATAGCCCAAAGGATGTGAAAATCCAACCAGTACATCCACATGTGCTCGCTGAATATATACTGTACTTCCAAATGCCATATGCATTAGTATGGATTTGCAGCCCCCAAATGTGTGGTAGTAAACCAGAGTACCCGGTATCATTTGAAACATAACTGTGTATTTCTAAATAATATATAGTAAAAGGCATTTAAATAAATTTGAAGTAATTATATACACAAAAAAGTTTTAAGTTGAAGAGTGGCATTCCCCCTCATATGCCTCCAGTGGTTTGGTCCATTGCCTACAGAGCAACAGCTTATTTTCTTGCCACTGTCGCCCTAGGCTTGCTTAATTTGGGATTGGCTGTCGATAATTAGAAGATAATCTAAAATTGTAAAAGTTGCTTTGAGACAATGCCTCCATTGTTAAAAGCGCTATATAAACAATCTGACTTAACTATTCTGCTATCAATCCTCAACACCTACAGACCCAGCCATCATATCTAACAGTGGTGCTTGACATTTTTTTTGGGAACCCTTTTTAGGATTTTTTCCAAAAAAAAAAAATATGTCTGCATAAAATGACCTAAACAATCATCAGATTTTCACACAAGTCCTAAAAGGTAATAAAGAGAAACCCAGTAAACAATGAGACAGATATAACTTGGTCATCAATTTAAATTGTGGAAAAGTATCCAATATTATTCATAGTGAGTGGAAAAATGGTATGTGATCAGATGCAGCAAAACAGGGCCCAAACCATGTAACTACCCACCACCCAATGTTTCACAGCTGGGATAGTTGTTATGCTGGAATGCAGTGTTTCCTTTCTCCAACCATAACTCTTTTCTTTTAAAACAAATTCTATTTTGGTCTCCATCCATCCACAAAACATTCTTCATACCTTCGGGCTTTGTCCACGTGATCTTTAGCAAACTGCAGATGAGCCACCAATGTTATTTTTGGAGAGCAGTGGCTTTCTCCCTACAACCCTGTCATCACACCATTGTTGTTCAGTGTTCTTCCTGTGGTGGACCCTGAACATTAACGTTTAGCCAATGTGAGAGAAGGCCTTCATTTTGCTTTAGAAGTTTACCCGGGGTCCTTTGTGAGCTCACCAACTATTCCAACATACACGTCTTGCTCTTGGAGTGTCTTTTTGTTGCCACTCCTGGTGGAAGGTAACAATGGTCTTGAATTTCCTCCATCTGTCTGACAGTTGGGATTGGTGGAGTCCAAACTCTTTAGAGATGGTTTTTTGTAACCTTGTTCCAGCCTGATGAGCATCACCAACTCTTTTTTCTTTTCTGAGGTCCCCTCAGAATTCCTTTGTTTGTGCCATGATACACTTCCAACAAACATTGTTGTGAAGAGCAGACTTTGATAGATCCTGTCTTTAAAATAAAACAGGGTGCCCACTCACACTGATTGTCATCCCATTGATTGAAAACACCTGACTCTAATTTTCACACCTTCAAATTACTGCTAATCCTAGAGGTCACATAATTTTTTCCCACTCTCACTAATATTAATAGTGAATCATGTTTCTCAATAAATTATGACCAAGTAAATATTTGGTCTCAATTTGTTTAACTGGTTTTCTCTTTATCTACTTTTAGAGGACCTTGTGGGTGAAAATCTGATGATGTTTTTAGGGCATATTATGCAGAATATAGAATTCTAAGGGTTCAAAACTTTCAAGCACAACTATACATATGTTTGTCCTGACCTGGCCAAAAGGCTCCACCAAGACCTACACCTAGTCCCCATGGTGGTGGGCCTAGCAATTAGACCGCGGTGTCAGCTCTAGCAACCTAGAAAATAGAATTATGACAAAAAGAATCTGGAAAATCTAACTGGAAACACTTTTATTATTTGTTTGAGGGCTAAAGTAAATAGTTTCATGCGTATTGGAAGTACGCATATTCTGCTGCTCTATTGTTAATAAGACCCCCTTGACCTGTCCCACACACACCAGCTGAATCTGTTATATGACAAATACGTAGTCTATATGAATGAACCCTGTTGAGGGTGGAGGATGTAGTTCAAAGCTGTACACACAGGAACAGGATTTCCCATGTGTCTGGGGCCTTGCTGCTTACACATGGCAGAATTATTCTCCCCCCTGGTGGATTAGTATGTACACACAACTCTGGCAACGTCAGCTGCATAAAGACAAAGACTTTCTATAAACTGTCTATCACTGGGACAGCGGCGCCAAGACTGAGGGAGTGTCTGAAAACTGATATACCCAAAGACTGATATAATATACCTATACATAATATAATAATAAAATACACATAATATGCTTATGATCGTGCCCTAGTTCATCTAATTCTTGTTTTGGATTTCATGGTGATTGGCATATCGTATTGGTGCATTATCGCCACTGACTGGACTGGATTACGTGCACTGGGGTTGGAATATCGCACCATTGAGTGTTTTATTTTGGGTGCCCATGTTCGGAGTCTGAATTTTTGTGGTACATGTACCACAACAATTGCTACTCTGAATGATGAACTCACAAATGCAACATAGCGGTATACACAAAAATGTAAAAAAGTCTGTGGTGACAGATGCATTGATACTGTTCCACACTGTTCCATTTTCAATCAGTAAATGTATATAGATATATTAAAAAATCCATGTTAGTCCCATCAGCTCAACCCAAAGGTGAAAGGATTTTTTTTTAATTCATGAAGCTATATAATTATGTGCACGATAAATAAATCCATGAATACTGCTAGATATTTTTATTTGCAACCCAGTCCAAGCTGTCAACAAATACAAGCAAAAGCATTATGCTATGTTTGTTAGCTAGATTACTCTCCACAATAACTATATTGTGTTTTACGTTGGGCAGCTCAGTGTTGCAGCTGAGTTCTTAATATATAAGCAAAGCCATCGAGATTTTTAAACACCATATTAAATCATGGCCAAGTAAGAGCAAATTAGTGACTTTCCCAGGGCCAAACAATTGATCTGTGACCTAGCCATGTGCTTCCCCAGACTCATGCACATAAAACATGCCGTAATGACTTACTACCTGGGGTTTATGCCATTGTAACTAGAAATTCTTCTCATCTGTACATAATAAACTCATAGCCATATGATCTTATGTAGTCTACATTTTATATTAGGATAATAAAACTTAATGATAGGTGAGAACATTTTCAGTTTGGTCAGCAAATGTGTCTTGCATCCTATAAATTATTATTTATTGTGATGTGGCATGAGCTAAACTCAGTTCAGGGCTTCTGTGGAAAGCAACATTTAGTAAATACAGTGGTGCTTGAATGTTTGTGAACCCTGTAGAATTTTCTATATTTCTGCATAAAAATGAAATGACCTAAAACATCATCATAATATCCTACAAGTATTCTTAAATTAGATCAAGAGAACCTAGTTAAACAAATGAGACAAAAATATTATACTTTGTCATTTATTTATTGAGGAAAATGGATCCAATATTAACATATTAGTGAGTGGCAAAAGTATGTGACCTCGAGGATTTTAGCAGTTGGTGAAATTAGAGAGCAGGTGTTTTTCAATCAATGGATTGACAATCCGTGTGCTGGGCAACCTGTTTTTATTTAAAGACCGGATTATCAAAGTCTGCTCTTCACAACACATTTTTTATGGAAGTGTATCATGGGCATGAACAAAGGAGAATTTCTGATGACCTCAGAACAAGAGCTGTTGATGCTCATCAGGCTTGGAAAGGTACAAAACCATCTCTAAAGAGTTTTTTTGGACTCACGCAATCCACGTCAGCAGATTTGTCAATGGAGGAAATTCAAGACAATTGTTCCCCTCCCCAGGAGTGGCCGCCCAAACACGATCACTCCAACAGCAAACGTGTAATAGTTGGTGAAGGTCACACAAAGCCCCCAGGTAAACTTCTAAACAACTGAAGGCCCTCTCACATTGGCTAATGTTTAATGTTCCTAGTCCACCTAGAATGAACACTGAAACAAAAAACAATGGTTGCATGGCAGAGTGCAAGGAGAAAGCCACTGCTTCTCCAAAAAGAACATTGCTGCTAGTCCTGCAAAGTTTGCTAAAGATCATGTGGACAACCATAATGCTATTGGAAGAATGTTTTGTGGACAGATGAGACCAAAATAGAACTTTTTGGTTTAAAAGACAAGATTCCAGCATTCCAGCATAAGAACCTTATACCATCTGTGAAACATGGTGGTGGTAGTATCATGGTTTGGGCCTGTTTTGCTGCATCTGGGCCAGGACGGCTTGCCATCAGTGATGGAACAATGAATTCTCAATTATATCAGAGAATTCTAAAGGAATCTGTCCATGAACTGAATCTTAAGAGAAGGTGGGTCATGCAGCAAGACAATGACCCTAAGCACACAAGTCGTTCTACCAATGAATGGTTATAGAAGAATGTTGTGGAAGGACCTGAAGTGAGCAGTTAATGTGAGGAAACCCACCAACATCCCAGAGTTGAAGCTGTTCTGTATGGAGGAATGGGCTAAAATTCCTCCTAGCCGATGTGCAGGACTGATCAACAGTTACAGGAAACGTTTAATTGCAGTTATTGCTGCACAGGGGGGTCACACCCCAGATACTGAAAGCAAAGGTTCACATACTTTTGCCACTCACTAATATGTAATATTGGATCATTTTCCTCATTAAATAAATGACCAAATATAAGATTTTTGTCTCATTTGTTTAACTGGGTTCTCTTTATCTACTTTTAGGACTTGTGTGAAAATCTGATGATGTTTTAGGTCATATTTATGCAGAAATATAGAAAATCCTAAAGGGTTCACAAACTTTCAAACACCACTGCTAACAAGCGGTACAGATCAAGCAAAGATGCAAGCATTTTTACTTGCAGTAGCAGGTCCTAAATACACCACTTCAATACTGAGAAAACAGACTCGTACAACCAAATGTGCATTTGTTCTGTAGCTTCATTCATTTAATAACATGGAAGACTGAAGTTTTAGGAGAGTGTAACATTTGAAAATTCAGAACATTCAGAAAATTAGTTTCGCAGTTTAGTTTTTATTTATTTTCACAGAAGGAAATAAGAGATCAAAGTTAATTACCAGCCAGTAGACAAAATGGCTAGGACCAGGCAAACTAGCTTTTTAAAATCTAATTTTGTTAGCAGTTAACAGTTGTTAACAGTCAATACATTAAATAACTTCCATTATGAGAAAACTATTTCTAGATCTATCTTACTTTTATTTTTAGAAATAAAAACAGAAACATGCTGAATAATCATAATATTCAAACAATCATATAATGAAGTCTTACATGTTTACACTTGCAGATATTATAGCCATGCAGAGCACAATTTCAGGGACGTTATGGCGCCTCCACCAGGTCCTAGTGCGTCAAATTTCAAAACATTGCAGATATGGAGATAGATAGGATGGTTGATATAGCTGTCCTAAAACAGGTGCAACGACGTCCTTGCTGTACCCTAAGTGTCTGGTAATGTTCCAGTGAGCAAACACCAATAACTTTTAATATGGGCTAATAAAGAAGTAACAGAAGGGAACTTCCCTTCAGTGGAATATGACAAGCCACAGAGATGGGGATATTTAAAAACTTGGATTTAAATTGAGGAAATTCAGTGTTTAAGAATTCTGTTTGGGAAGCTGCACACACCTCACCCTACTAACTTCAACCACATTGTGGAATACACAGCATGTACTGAACTGTTAATTGTAAACATACTTCTGTTTTCATTTTATTTTCTATTGTCTAGCAAACATTGTTCAGTACAGAAAAATATCACAAATCATGTCTTCATCACAAACTTTGGGTTCTTCTTCTTTTGAAAGCACCTGTTAGGGTTCACTACAGCAGATCTTATCTGTATATTAGATCTGGCTCAGGTTTTATGCCGAATGCCCTTTCTACTGCAGCCCTAGAGTCCATGTTTGGTACCAGCCCTGATAACAGTGGCTGGGCACTCACTCTGAGACACTTTAGAGAAACCAAATGACCTAAATGCATGTCTGTCAGAGATCAGAGCACCCAGGGACACACAAACTCCACACAGATGGTGTCCAGACTGGGAAAGGAACCAGGGACCCCTGTATCTGTACCGCCCTTAAACGGAGCTGTTTTTAATAAGAGCTTATTGCTTTCCGTGTAGCATCAAGGCAAACAATATTTCATTTGACAAAAACAGAATGGGCCTTCTGTATCAGTGGCAGGGTTATGCAGCAAACATTTCCAATTAAGTCATTTCATTAGCTGAAAGTGCACAGTTCAAACCAGGTGGAGCTGTTTGTTTTTCCAACTCAAATATCCGGATCACTCCTGCCAGTGTGCCTGAGGAAGTTGATCATCACTTTTATTACACAACTGTTTCTCCATCTTTTCTCTCCTACATACTCACTCAAATGTAAAAACAATCATATCTAAATAGGACTGAAGTGTTGCCTTAACTATATAATCAGATTGTCTCAGTTCACATTCAGAAACAGAAGTCTGTCCCTTTGTATTATGCCACACATAGCTATGATGACACAGTTATATGTTTCATAAATGCAACAGAGCAATATTTGAATACATGAATGAGCAAATAATAATTTAAACAACATAAATACACAACTTATATACAGGGAGAGATATGTTTTCAGTTAATATGCATAAAATGGTAACTCTTACCTCGTCGCCAGTGGGCCCTCTAACCAGACCAGTAGACTCTCTGGAAGGGCAGGTAGGGAGTTTGGACTGTTTAGTTTCGCTCATCATGTGGTGAGGAAAAGAAAGAGAAGTGACACACATGGAAAGAAAGGACAGTTCTAATAGTGAGCAGCTGCCTCCCACACTGCATCATCACACTGTCATTAGTAACACACACACAACGTCACAACTGAATTAATATTCATACAACCCCAAATCAGAAAATGTTGGGACGGTGTGGCAAATGCAAATCATAAAAAAACAGTGTGTCTAACATTTGTTTTGACTTTTATTTCATTGCAGATGGTATGAACCCGAGATATTCATGTTTCATCTCGTCAAATGCATTTCATCTGGTAAGATACATCCAGTCCTGCATTTCAGATCTTCACCACCTTTCAAAAAAAGCAATTTAGGGCTAGTAATGAAGTAAAAACTTAAATAATCATGTGAGTTCAAATAGGTGATGTCAACAGGTGATTGTAATCATGTTTTGATTCAAAAGCAGTGTCCATGAAAGGCTGACTCTGAGGAGCAAAGATGGGCAGAAGATCTGCAGTTTGTCAACACAGGCATGAGAAAATCATTGAATCTTTTAAAAACAATGTTCCTCAAAGAAAGACCAGAAGGGATTGGCATATTTCTTCGTCTACAGTGCATAATATCATTAAACAATTCAAGGAAAGGGCAAGGGCACAAGCCTAAACTGAACACCCATGATTTCTGATCCCTCAGACAGCACTGATTCAAGACCTGCCATTCTTCAAGTAGTTGATATAACCACATGGACAAGGGATTACCTTGTAAAACCCAAACACTTACTATACATAGTTACATTCACAAATGCCACTTTGCTGTGCAAAAAAATCTTATGTGAACCATGTCCAGAAGTGGCATTTCTGGGATGCATCTCGGATGGACCATCACACAGTGGAAATGTGTATTGTGCTCAGACAAATCAGTATCCCTGATCTTTTTTGGAAGAAATGGATGCCATCTGCTCCAGACTGTTATCAGCAACAAGTCCAAAAGCCAAGCTGTGTCATGATATGGGGTTGTGTCAGAACCCTTAGCGAAGGTGATTGCTTCTGTGATGGCAGCATTAATGCAGAAAAGTACAATGAGATTTTAGAGCAACATATGCTGCCTTCAAGACGACATATTTTACAGGAATTTCCATGCAGTTTCCAACAAGACAATGCAAAACCACATGCTGCACACGTTACAAAGGCATGGTGGTGGAAGAAGAGAGTACCGCTCATGAACGGGCTTGCCTGCAGTCCTGGACCTGTCCCCAATAGAGAAGGTGTGGAGACTTTTGAAATGAAAAATGAAACCCTGTACTGTTGCACATCTTAAGCCTTGTTTGCAGGAAGAATGGGACACAATAACACCTGAAACACTAAATCACTTGATATCCTCTGTGCCAAAACATCTTTTAAGTGTGGTGAAAAGAAATGGCAAATACTTTATCATCCCAAATTCTTTTGGACTGTGTTGCAGGCCTTAAATGCAAAAATGGATGCGTATTACCTATATAATTAATGAAATGAAGCTGACCAAACAAAACGTGAAATATAATAGGGTCAATACTGTCTGTAATTAAATAAAAGTCTAAGTAAGACACACTGCATTTATTTTTTATTTGCATACTTTTTTCCATACTGTCCCTATTTTTTCTGAATGGAGTTGTACACAATCTCACTCTTTACATGTAAACAATAATATCACTATCACCTGTTACGGCCACTGACTACTGATTAAATAACTTGCTTTTCTGTACACTCGGGCTAGACTGGCCATTTTCCATTGACTTCTCTCATCAAGAAGGAATTTCTATATGCAGAACTGCTGCTCGCTGGATGTTTTGAATTATTACACCATTGTGACTACACTCAAGATACTGTTGTGTGTGAAAATCATGAGATTAATGGTTGTAAGAATACTCAAAGCATGCCGCGATCAAAATCACTGAGATCACATGTTTAATTAATCCCATTCTGATACTTGAACATTGCCTGCAATCCATGTCTATATGATTTTATGCATTGTACTGCAGCTGGTTAGATAGTTGCGCGAATGAGTTGGAGTACTTAGAGAAGTGTTCCTTATAAAGTGCACAGCAAGTGTATATTGGAAGGAAACAGAAATTGATTTACTTACCTTCCACATTTATACTTCTTTTCATCAAGATGGGATAAAGCGCAGCCATAGACTGTAAGGATCTGCAGTGCCACATCTGTTTTTTTCCCGTTGTCAATACAATGTTCCCTTCCCTTCTGTGGCCAGTTTTTCCATTGCATGTGTGCACGTGTGCGACCTTGTCTATGCTTGTGAGGACCAAATGTCCTTACAATGGCAGGAAAACTTGGAATTTTCATTTGTAAGGTTTTTCCGTTCCTCACAACTTACTTTTTTTTAGAAAAATGGCAACTTTTATTTGAAAACTTGAAGAGCCAAATTATTTGCTTTAGGTTATTGAGTTTAAGGTTAGGGTTAGAGGTAGGTGTAGGTGGAGTAGTAATTAGCTGCAGTAACGCTTCATTGTCATTCATGTCAATGGAAAGTCCTCATAGAAATGGCAAGACAAACATGTGTGTGTGTGTGTGTGTGTGTGTGTGTGTGTGTGTGTGTGTGTGTGTGACTCTGCTGTCCAGCTCCACCCCTCACACCTGCTGCTCCTCAGCCCTGCTTGAATGCAACCTTATATAAGCTCTGCTGCCTAGGCACCCTGACCAGGATTAAGTGGATAAGAAAATGAATGAGTGAATGAATGAATGAATGAAAATCTATGCCTGCCCTTCCCAATTCGTCAGTAATTCATCTGCAAACATACCTCAGCCACCTCTCTTCCTGTGTGGAATTAATCCTGTTTTGTTTGAAACCTGAACATTTCTGTAAATGACTGCAGTGAATCCTGTTTTGTCTTTCTGCTAGTTTGGAGAAACAGTTCAGCATTTTTTCTGAATCTGGTGTCTGCATTGTGGGTCCAGTCAGTAACAGTAGCCTCTTAACATAGATAGTCCTCTGTCCTGTTCCCGGCATTTAAAGTACTTTTTCTACTCTACTAGACTGCCAAATTGGAGCTGACACCAGTCAAAAAAGTGTTTAGCGGCCTTTAAGTTTGGACTTTTCAGCCTGTCGAACTAAGAATATAATAAATAATAATAATAATAATAATAATAATAATAATAATAATAATAATTAAACAGAAAACTCATCATTCAAATATTGAAAGTAGCCTCCTTATGGCTCCTATTTGATATATAGTGCACTGTTATATATAGTGCAGAGTTATATATATGCACTAAACTGGGACTGGAGAGTCAATTTAGATTCAGCCCTATTCTAAATGCCCCTGTTGCAAACCTCCTCAACACAGTTTCTTTTTCTCATCGTTCTCATGTGCAAGTCAGGCCCAGTGGAAATAATTCTCAAGACTTCAACCTAAAGTAAACAGTAAACATACCTTAATTAGGCTAAATCAATAATGTTTAGTGAGCTATGCAAATTGATGTGTGGGACACTGCCCGACTAAATTACCCTCTGGCATCAGGCCTACGTATACCTCACCTATCTGAAAGGACTAGTTATGCAGTACTGAGCATATACAGTAACTCAGCTGTTTAAATAAACACTCCTTTCAGAGATGGGGGAATTTGTAATTATTGCATAACCTATGACGGTGGCCTGATTTGGGGTAAATACAATTAAATATAATTAATCAGACAAAACTACATAAGCATAACAGTACATAAGAGTAACAGTTGATGTTAGGTAAATTTTGGTTTAACATAGCACGATGCCAAACAGATACTATACATACAAGACATTCATTTCTTGGTCAGAATGATGGTGAATGAAAAAATAAATAACATTTTTCAGCAAAGCATCTGCAGTTCAAATGAAAATGGATTGCATGTATACCTGTATCAGTAAAAGAACATATATATTTGTTACACTTTACATTAAGGTTCACAAATGGGTGCTTATAATATACTGTTAATTAGTCATTAATGATGTAATTACATAACTAATATATTTGTTAACAATTATTTACTTTTTTAGTTACTACTATGTAATTGATAAGCTCATGGTGGTTACTAAGCACATTGTGTACTGGCATTCACATTTGGATTGCTTACCAGCTTATTTACTGAATAACTATCACACTGTGAACAATAAAACATAAACATTTAACCTTTTAACCCTCTGTTCTGTTTAAATCAATGTTCCATCTTTGTTGTTTGTGTTCAAATTTGGCTTGGCCCCTAAAAATTCAGCAAATAATCAGCATTTATCCTAGTCATTACAACAACATTTTGACTACTTTTAATTCCTTTCATTATTTATGCCTGGTTTCATGAACACTACATAACTTGTTACACATTTGATCAACTGACATAACAGTCAATAAAACCACATATCATTAATCTAATTAATCCTTTTGACAGTCAGATGACAGATGATAAGACAGAGGAAAATAACAATTGTTGCTGTGATGTTGCTGTACCCCACTAACAGCATGGTGGTAAAAAGGCAATTTTTATCAGGACATGTCATTACTACAGGACATGACACGCATATTCACTAGAGGCACTACATTTCCCATGATGCCGTACATCTTTCCAAATGCTTGAGTGGAGAGCCGGTTTCTGAAGAAAGTCAACCACGCTGCAGTCAAGGTAATGATAGCTTATAGCTATATGTTTTGGTTAGCGACTTAGAACCGTATAACCTACCAAAGGTGCCTATTAAACCTCTAAAGGCATCCAGTATGCCAGCAAAGACAGTGATGGTAGCATAAACAATATTAATGCAATTAAAAAACAAATTCTTTATTGTTAATTTGTTCTTCATTGATCATTTATGGCAAAGTAACACCCACTTTAGTGTTAAATCATTGAATTTATTTAGTATACAGGATTATATGTTATGCAAGCAGAGCACCTCTAAATTCTATGTGTGCCCCAGTGCTATAAGTAGCCCCTGCCTTGAACAAAACTTTGTTTCATTTCTTGGTCTTAGAAAAAGGAATAGAACTCCACTACTTCAGTAGTCCATCTGATGTGGCTGGGTATACTTTCTCAACATGCACTACTCTTATCACGCAAGCTGCTGCTTTGTCTCTGGCTGTTGCAGTAGTGTGTGGCTTTGCAGATGCCATGGTAATGAGTGTGAAGTAATGTCAGTGGTTGTGTGTAGGGAGTGCATGCCAGAACGTGGAACCTAAAGAGCAGAGTTAAAGTAATGCAAAGATGAGCAAACAGTATATTGTGACTGTACAAAACAAAGGTCATCATCAAACCAAATCCCAGACATTTTAGGCAAAATTTACAGCCATATGCATTGTTTAGTTCCCAAAATGGGCACATGCCTGGTAGAAAGGGGACATATGGTCACCCTGTTGCTCCTATGCACCCCTAAATTACCCAAGACTGACACACAAAACAAGCTGCCAATTTTTGAATTTCTGGAGAGTTGCCTGCTTGAAAACAGCATATGTTGTGTTTTGGATGGCATACTAAGACCATAAGAGGTCCACATACTGGTCCAAGTTGGTTTATGCTGGTTAGTGCTGGTCTGGATCAAAAATACACAACATATGCTGGTTCTTGCTGGGGATTTTTTCAGCAGGGCTGGCACAAACTACTACATGCTATTGACAGTTAGCAAGACTAATAGAGAAGTGGATTTAGATGATCAGATACTTCCACTAGAGATTTGCTTTTATTTAGTACTGTAAGATTTGATATTCTCTTTAGGTGACACAAGTGTTAACATATAACAGGATGTGTAGCAGAAATTAACTCAGTAGTATATGCCTTAGAACATGTTAACTACCCAAAGAACCAGCAGATGGCAGTAGTGAATCAATAGGTTTAGTATGCTAATACATAGTCAAACCGAGTTTTTATTTTGGAATCTTGACTGATATAAAGAGGGGAGGGTATCGTTAAGAAAATGTATTGCATCCAAATAACGAACGTAAGAAAGACTGCAACAGCAATACATAATATTACTCATGCTGCATTCCTTTTTAAGCTGTGTAAAATGTTTCATTATAGGCTAATACTGTGACACGAGATCAGGCTATAAAGGGTTTTACCATTAAATATTTCCCATACAAATGATGTCTGTCATACTGTGGTGCTTGAAATTTTGTGAACCCTTTAGAATTTTCTGTATTTCTGCATAAATATGACCTAAAACATCATCAGATGTACTAAAAATAGATAAAGAGAACCCAGTTAAACAAGTAAGACAAAAATATTATACTTGGTCATTTATTTATTGAGGAAAATTATCCAATATTACATATTACTGAGTGGCAAAAGTATGTGAACCTCTAGGATTAGCAGTTAATTTGAAGGTGAAGTTAGAGTCAGGTGTTTTATTTAAAGAACAGGGATTTATCAAAGTCTGCCCTTCATTACAAGTTTGTGGAAGTGTATCATGGCTCGAACAAAGGAGATGTCTGAGGACCTCAGAAATAGAGCTGTTGATGCTCATCAGACTGGAACAGGTTACAAAACCATCTCTAAAGAGTTTGGACTCCACCAATCCACAGACAGATTGTATACAAATGGAGGAAATTCAAGACCATTGTTACCCTCCCCAGGAGTGGTCGACCAACAAAGCTCAAGCCAAGAGCAAGGTGTGTAACAGTTGGTGAGGTCACAAAGGACGCCAGGGTAACTTCTAAGCAACTGAAGGCTTCTTTCACATTGGCTAATGTTAATGTTCATGAGTCCACCATCAGAAGAACACTGAACAACAATGGTGTGCATGGCAGGGTTGCAGGGAGAAAGCCACTGCTCTCCAAAAAGAACATTGCTGCTCGTCTGTAGTTTGCTAAAGATCGTGTGGACAAGCCAGCAGGCTATTGGAAGAATGTTTTGTGTACGCATGAGACCAAAACAGAACTTTTTGGTTTAAAAGAAAAGCGTTTTGTTTGGAGAAATTAAAACACTGCATTCCAGCATAAGAACCTTATCCCATCTGTGAAACATGGTGGTGGTAGTATCATAATTTGGGCCTGTTTTGCAGCATCTGGATCAGGACGGCTTGTCATCATTGATGGAGCAATGAATTCTGAATTCTATTAGAGAATTCTAAAGGCAAATGTCAGGATATCTGTCCATGAAGTGAATCTCAAGAGAAGGTGGGTCATGTAGCATGCCACCGACCCTAAGCACACAAGTCGTTTTATCGAAAAAGAAGAAGAATAAAGTTCATGTTTTGGATCGGCAAAGTCAAAGTCCTGTTAATGTGAGGAAACCCACCAACATCCCAGAGCTGAAGCTGTTCTGTACAGAGGAATGGTCTAAAATTCCTCCAAGCCGGTGTGCAGGACTGATCAACAGTTATAGGAAATGTTTAGTTGCAGTTATTGCTGCACAGGGGGGGTTCACGTACTATTGCCACTCACTAATATGTAATATTGGATAATTTCCCTCAATAAGTAAATGACCAGGTATAGTATTTTTGTCTCATTTGTTTAATTGGGTTTTCTTTATCTCCTTTTAGGACTTTTGAGAAAATCTGATGATGATTTAGGTCATATTTATGCAGAAATATAGAAAATTCTAAAGGGTTCAGAAACTTTCAAGCACCACTGTATTTGCACATATTGCTCTTGTCTTCTTAGTCACGTCTACTGTTACTATAATTCTGATGCTACACCAGTCTAGCTTCTGTAGCATGATACATGTTTGACACTTTTCTTAGCCCATTTGGATTCACTGCCCTGAAGATCTGGGAAGGTCTGGGAAGTAATCATCTAATTACAACGCCTTCCAGGAAGCAGATTTATGTGTGTGAGTGTTTAAAGTCGGAGTGTGTTGAGGTGGGCAGGCAGAGGCTTGCACCCATTGTAAGCAATGTGACTGATTTACAGTCTACAGCAGGCCAGCCAGGGTGAGAAGGGGATGGCCACTCGTATATGGGGGCAATTACAGTGACACCATGACATTTACAACCAAAAAGGAACTGGGCTGGGTGGGAGCAATACCCCTTTTCTTCTCATGACAACAGCCTCATAAAGAGTGATGGATCTTCAAATGCAAGCCTCTGTGCTTGTCTCCACCATCCCACCCTGTGGAATAAGCTGTTATTAAGAGGGTGCTCATAAACAAGCAGCTAAGGTTGGATGGTGTAAAAGCCTACCCTTTTTCACTTCTTCTCATTCATCCTCTGCACTGTTCATCCACTTTTTTTTCTGTCTCATTCCTTCTTGTCCAGAATGATCAGAGGTCAATGGTATTTTGCAGTCTGACATAGAGAGAATAATGCTACTTGTTTTTGTTTTGTAGAAAATGTCAAGTAAAGAACTGAGTATAGTGTAGCTATACATGTATGGTCTCAGCTATACCACTGATCCCCTATGCAATCCATATCCAATCTATGACACCAGTTTCCATCAGTATATTGGGAAAAATATCTTTCCTAGTAAAGTTCATTACTGTTGACAGCTTTCTTGTGGCAGCCACTGAGATCGTCACATTTATGTGATTAGATTAAATGTAACGATATTCAAGTGGACACATTAACTTCATGTACATACAAACAGCAGTCCATTTCAACACATATATGTTTGTTCAAACCCATGTATCACTTCAGGTGTTTGGCCCAAGGTAGCTATTAATCCTGACCAATTATGTGAGCCCTACTGGTATTGTCACAGAGAGGAGATTAGCCTGAACAGGAGTGCTGACAACAGGAAGTTGTAAATTAGACTTCAGGAAGTTGAGGTGGCGCAAAGTTAAAGTGGCCTGTGGAGACTGCTGTTTCTGATCAGGAGACAGAAAGTAACACAAACTGACCACCCTATGCCAAAGTGCCTTCTGAACACGGCAGATGTAACCTACTAGTACTGGTGGTATTGGTAGTCTTACATTATTTGGTACATTCAGATGTACCAATATTTTAGTATCGATATATATATTTTATATGTTTCACGTTTATTTTGAGTAAACAGTTTAGCATTGTCTTTGGTGGTGTCTTTAATGTTTGCCTCTTAAAATTGTCTTTGTCTTATGTTATCGTGGTGTGGGAGCAGTCGATTACTGTATTTTATTCTCAGTGATGATTTGCATCGTGGACAGGTTGGTGCTTCCTCTCCCATTAGTAGGTATTTGTGTGTGAGTTTGATATGGCCTATGGGACACCTTGTGTAAATTGGTCTTTGTAAACACTGACTTTTCTCAGTGGACAGAATTTCTTTCCGAATTCCATTCTGTTTGCCATCTACACTCACCACTTTATTAGGTACATCTGTTCAATAGCTTGTTAACACAAATATCTAATCAGTAAATCACATGGCAGCAACTCACTGCATTTAGGCATGTAGACTTGGTCAAGACGGCCTGCTGAAGTTGAAAAGAAAGGTGATTTATGTGACTTCGCGTGTGCCATGGTTGTTGGTGCTATATGGGCTGGTCTGAGTATTTCAGAATATTTCAGAATATTTCAGATTTCCACACACAACCATCTCTAGGGTTTAAATGAAGTGTCTTGTAGAGGCCAGATGAGAAAGGTCATACTGGTTCAAGCTGATAGAAATAACCACTAGTTACAGTGGTGCCTGAAAGTTTGTGAACCCTTTAGAATTTTCTATATTTCTGCATAAATATGACCTAAAACATCATCAGATTTTCATCCGAGTCATAAACATAGATAAAGAGAACCCAGTTAAACAAATGAGACAAAATATTATACTTGGTCATTTATTTACGTATTAGTGAGTGGCAAAAGTATGTGAACCTCTAGGATTAGCAGTTAATTTGAAGATGAAATTAGAGTCAGGTGTTTGCAATCAATGGGATGACAATCAGGTGTGAGTGGGCACCCTGTTCTATTCAAGAACAGGGATCTATCAAAGTCTGCTCTTTATAACACGTGTTTGTGGAAGTGTATCATGGCACGAACAAAGGAGATTTCTGAGGACCTGAGAAATAGAGTTGTTGATTCTCATCAGGCTATAAAAAGTTACAAAACCATCTCCAAAGAGTTTGGACTCCACCAATCCACAGTCAGATTGTGTACAAATGGAGGAAATTCAAAACCGTTGTTACCCTCACCAGGAGTGGTCGACCAGGAAAGATCACTCCAAGAGCAAGGCGTGTAATAGTTGGTGAGGACACAAAGGACCCCAGGGTAACTTCTAAGCAACTGAAGGCCTCTCTCACATTGGCTAATGTTAATGTTCATGAGTCCAACATCAGAAGAACACTGAACAACAATGGTGTGCATGGCAGGGTTGCAAGGAGAAAGCCACTGCTCTCCAAAAAGAACATTGCTGCTTGTCTGCAGTTTGCTAAAGATCATGTGGACAAGCCAGAAGGCTATTGGAAGAATGTTTTGTGGAAGGATGAGACCAAAACAGAACTTTTTGTTTTAAAAGAAAAGCGTTATGTTTGGAGAAAGGAAAACACTGCATTTCAGCATAAGAACCTTATCTCATCTGTGAAACATGATGGTAGTAGTATCATAGTTTGGACCTGTTTTGCTGCATCTGGGCCAGGATGGCTTGCCATACAACCAAAGTATGCAGAAGAGCATCTTTAAATGCCCAACACATCTAAACTTGAATCAAGTTTAGACTGGATTGTTCCACATCACAAAGCTCAAGTCATCTCAAACTGGTTTCTTGAACATGACAATGAGCTCACTGTACTCAATGGCCTCCACAGTCACCAGAGGACATTTCGGATGTGGTGGAATGGGAGATTCGCATCATGGATGTCCAGACGACAAATATGCAGCAACTATATGGTGCTATGATGTCAATATGGACCAAAATCTCTGAGGAATGTTGCCTTGTTGAATCTATGCCATGAAGAATTAAGGCAGTTCTAAAGAGGATCCAACTCAGTACTAGCAAGATGTACCGGTATCTAATAAAGTGGCTGCTGAGTGTATATGTAAGGTAGGCTTTTAGTATGGGTTTAATGTATGATGGTGGGATGTGACATTTTGTGATTAAATTTTCAATTTTCATGTTAGTTTTCCATCCGTTGGTATCTTGCAGAAGATGATTTGTGTAGGCTACTCAAGAATATAGTCTTGACAGTGTGCACAAATAATTGGACACATTTTCTTAGTCAAAGAAAAACATGAGATCAAAGTTATTTGCATTTGTATTAAATTACCTTGCAGTATCTTACTATTCATTTAGGCTACAAATGCTATTTTTAAGCATGACCATCCAAAGACAGCTGCATAGAAATGAGACTGATGATGCTGGTTAAGCACAAGTTTCTCTAAACTTTTGTAGAACGTCAGGTACAAGTACAAAATGTCATAATGCGTCATTCTATTATACAGTAATTTCAACCAGAAATCTACTTGGAATAAAGTTAGTTTTCCTGATTTTTTTTTCCAAATGCACATCTGTCTTCTATCCTGTGTTTCATCACAAAAGGAATACGCCAGATTCTATCCACCACATCTGTAACATAATTGACTTAAAACTCACTTTGAATGAAAGGCTAAGAAACTGTAGGTTTCTATCCATGTATGTGTCAATATAAAACAAATTCAAAACTACAGCTCTAATAGTAAAGGGTGAGAGAAAGCTATACATTTTATATAACATATATAACTTTGTAGCACTGGAGCAGTACAGTACTCCTGATTATGTCTGGTTCTGGTTATTAACCATTAGGTTTTGTGGTATGCACAGTCATTCTCGTAACTCATAAACTCAAATGATCTAAACTAGAAAGTCACTAGTTAAAGACTAGACCGCAAAAACTTTGGAGTATTTGCTTTAACCTCTTGTTACATCTCTTGAAAGCATAAGGAACTTATTATCAGGGCAGAAAATAGAACAGTCAACTAGTTCATTTCCCTTGCTCTTCTCTGACCTGTCTAATTATCTCAGTGTTCCTAAGCACCTGTATGTCTTGTACTATTACATCTTCCATCACTTAGAGGCCTACAGTGCAAACTCTTCATTTGCCTAGATTTTATTTTCCAATGCCATGGGTGCTAACAAATCACTGTTATCTGACTCCGACTGGAAAGAGAAACCCTACAGATTAATCATGGCCTTTTAAGTGCTCAGTGATCAGGCACAGTTGCTTTCTAACACTTGTTGTTGAAAGGGCTCGTAAAGCCAGAGGTGTGCTGTAGGCCGCTTTACAATAAATGTCACCAGTGGTAATGAGACACAGAGACTTCAGGAAGATGAAATGTAGTGCACATATGTAGGCAGGATGTTGGCTTGTTAAGGTGCCAGACTAAGGAACAATTTTAAGTAGCCCAGCTGGTGCACCTGTGAATGTGGAGTTTTGGAGGTTTTGAATGGAAAAGCAAATGCATTTTGTATAGTAATTGTACAATGCAAAATTGTTGCTATTTTAAATTGATAATAATTTAGACTTAATATTTTAAAGACAATATCATTATAATATTTTTTAAAACAAACAATATATTATATATTATATATAATCAGGGTGCTCCCTGATTTACGATGGGGTTTCTTTCCTGAACCGATGAGTTTAATATAGTCTACTGTATCATAGTTTAGCCTATTACACATAAACACTTACATTAACACTTATATATTAATCTACAGTTGGCCAAAATCATTAACAGAAAGTTTGTTTTATAATAACATTTTGAAAATCCCATGTAATTTAGTAAGAAATGGAATTGAAAGGGAAACATAAAAGCAAAACACTTACTCTATTGGTGAACTCAGACTCAAGGTGCTAACATAGCTGCTAATGCTAACTGCAGCCTGAAAACCAAGAGGATTCAGAAGGTTAGTTGTCATTACTAACCATTTTAGGACCCATTGGGGACTTATTTGAATGAATAATACAATATGTAGATGTAAAAATAAAGAAAAACACGAGAAACACATTGGAGATCTTCACTGAGTGAGAGCTATTATGAATCAGAAATCCCTGAATCACTGTGTACTGAATCATGAATCAAGTTTCGCCTGAAACTCATACGACAAGTTAAAGCAAGTGCGCCAAGTACCGAGCAAAAATATATATCATGTATTTTTTTTACTTCCAGCGTAATGCTGTTCTAAGTAAAGTACTTTAATCTAAATCTAAACTAATAGGGGGCAGTGGTGGGCCAGTGGTTAAGGATCAAAAGGTTGAGGCTTCAAAACTGGTAGCCAGCCATAAATGGTCCAGGAAAGGACATTGAGTAAACTGGCGACAGTGTAATGGGCACCCAAGGCTCACTGATGCATGTAGGGAGCAAAGACGAGCCTTTCTGGTCTGATCCCACAGAAGAGCTACTGTAGAACAAATCACTGAAAAATGCCTTCTATAATAGAAAGGAGTCAGAACACACAGTGCATCACTGTATGTGGGGCTGTGTAGCTGCCACATTGGCCACTGACCACTGAAAATGCCTATAGTGGTCATACATCAGAACTGGACCATGGAACAATGGAAGACGATGGACTGGTCTAATGAATGACTTTTGATGAGGGACATGGTAGGGTTAGAATTTGGAGTAAACTACATGAAAGTATTGAACCATTCTGCCTTATATCTTTCTAAATTATTTTTATTTATTTTTGCATTATAGTTACAATTTTATACAATTTCTATCATCTGAATCATAACTGCACATGTTGTGTTTTGGCTGCTGGTATTCCAGTCAGCCGAGTTCCATATTTCGTGCTGGTTCAAGTTGCTTTATGCTGGTTAGTGCTAGTTCAGCTGGTGAACTTGTTTTTTATTGCTGGTAAAGCTGTTTGACCAGCTTTCAATACCAGAGTCCAAAACACAACATATGCTGTTTTATTAAATATTTTTATCCAGTACATAGGTATGTGGTTGCGGATGCAGTATGATTTTCATAGCCTATGTGACTGGCTATCAATAGGCTAATCTAAAACCTAAAGCTAAGATTACATTTTTCAAAGGTTGATTTTAGTTTTAGTGGACAGGATTTTAGTTCTTGGCTCTCAAGTTCCATGACTGTATTTAAAGTATTTAGTCAGCCACTGATTGTGCAAGTTCTCCTGCTTAGTAGAAAGATGAGAGAGGTCTGTAATTTTCATGATAAGTACACTTCAACTATCAGAGACAAATTGAGAAAAATAAATTCAGGAAATTTTTAATTTTTAGGATTTTTAAAGAATAAAAATTTGGTCACCCACAAACAAGCAAGATTTCTGGCTTTCACAGACCTGTAACTTCTTCTTTAAAAAGCTCTTCTGTCTTCCACTCGTTACCTGTATAAAAGACACCTGTCCACAACCTCAAACAGTCAGACTCCAAACAAACATGGCCAAGACCAAAGAGCTGTCAAAGGACACCAGAAAGAAAATTGGAGACCTACACCAGGCTGGGAAGAGTGAATCTACAATAGGCAAGCAGGTTGGTGTGAATAAATCAACTGTGGGAGCAATTGTAAGACATACAGGAAAATTGATAATCTCTCTTGATCTGGGGCCCCACGCAAGATCTCATCCCGTGGGGTCAAAATGATCATGGAAACGGTGAGCAAAATCCCAGAACTACACGGAGGGACCTGATGAATGACCTGCAGAGAGCTGGGACCAAAGTAGCAAGGCTACCATCAGTAACACACTACACCGAGAGGGACTCAGATCCTGTTGAGTTGAAAGTCCGTGTTGCCTCAAAACATCACTGCTCTAGAGGAGATCTGCATGGAGGAATGGGCCAAAATACCAGCTACAGTGTGTGCAAACCTGGTGAAGACATACAGGAAACGTTTGACCTCTGTCATTGCCAACAAAGATTATGTTACAAAGTATTGAGTTGAACTTTTGTTTTTGACCAAATACTTAATTTCCACCATGATTTACAACTAAGTTCTTTAAAAATCCTACAATGTGATTTCCTGAATTTTCTTTTCTCATTTTGTCTCTCATAGCTGAAGTGTACCTATGATGAAAATTACAGACCTCTCTCATCTTTCTAAGCAGGAGAACTTGCACAATCAGTGGCTGACTAAATACTTTTTTGCCCCACTGTATCTCAGAGATTACAGAGATTTTCTTCATAGTAGCTAAACATGTCAAAACATACTACCTAAGATTATGGAGCAAAAATTTGAACATAGCTAAGCAAACTGCTATTGAACTAGCTCGTAATGCTCACAGATACCCAGTGTAATGCTTGCTGATACTGTAACTAACAGATGAGTGGGTTCAGGCAAGCTAACTACTTACTAATAAACTAGCTTACAGGTTTTCAAGGACTTTTAGCTAAAAATTGATGATATTAAAAAGTATAACGTTATTGTTAAGACTGAGACATAATGCTTCCAAATCATTTTAATACTCAGTTTTAAATGGAAATTTTGATTTTGCAGTGTAGTAATAAGTTCAATCCAAATTCTGTATAGTTGGAGTCTGCCATCAAAGATCAGCGTGTTTTAAAGTTCAGCACTAATTTAAGTGTTATATAACCATGTTGATTTATGACCTATCAAACAGGTCATCAACTAAATCACAGTTCGGCATGTGTGGGATTTCAGTCTTAGACTCTCACAATCACATCATTAAATAATCAGAGATTTATGGCATGCTGTAAGTAACAGTTTGGCAATTAGCAGGCTAGTTACCTACGAATTAAGTAGCTTGCTAGTTTCCAGGGTCTTCATCATTCTTGAAAAAAGATAATATTAAATGTGATTGGTGTTAGTTGTGAACCTTATGAATGCAATATTTATGAGGTGTGATTTCTGCATTATCATAACAAATTAGATCCAAGTTCTATAGAAACTGGGTCTACCATCCAACTTGATTTTTTCAGGGCTACTTTAAATCTAAACGTTAATCCTCACCATGTAATTAATCCTCTGTAAATGTCTGTCAGATTTTGCTTTGGTTTCGTGTACAGGTTAATATCCTATAATGACAGTGACACTTCCGATGTGCTATGGCTATGCTATAGTTATTCTACTGGAGAAGAGAATACGAGCAGAGGCAGGGAGGGTGGGAGTAGAGCAGGGCTGGCCAAATAGACACGGTGTGGTGATTGGATAGAAACAGTCACATGTTTCCTTTTGGAATGCTAATTCATGCTGAATTTTTTTCCTTCTCTTGAGCTTCTCGTCACTGCCTGGTGTAGTCTGTCCTGTCGGACAGAGGCACACTCAGGAATGGTTTAGGATATCAGACAAGGATCGTGAGACGAAAGCAAGGAGACAGGACGTGGTCTATGTTGAAGGTATGGACCCAGATTAGGTTTTGGCATTACCCATGCTGCCTTGTATTCCACTGTACATGCTGTCCATGCTCTTACTTACCTCTGTCTGCATGTGAATCTGGTCTGTGTGTATGTGACTGTAAATACATATCCATCTATGTGTAATTGCACATGCTATATAAATGGATGTAAGTAGAAGAGAAAAGAAGCATACCGTTCTCTGCATGTGCTTTCTCATTCAGTTCAAGTGTTTTCTCTGTTGGATTCCACCACATAGTCTACTGCTATGCCCAGAATTTTTGCTCTGCTATCTTGCTGGGATTCATTCTGTTTTTCCTTAATCTGATTTATGGTTCTTTGGATCAATATATCAAAGATATCTAAGACAGAAACCCATCCAACATTGGATGGATTGCAACATAGAGTCATGCTTGCAAATTCGTAGCATCTGGGATGACTTAATTCATAGGAAAGTTCTAAAGATTTGGGTTGAGGTTAGAGATTGTACCTTCTTACAACTTCAGAAAAATCCCTATTAAATTACCCAGGTATTATATCGCTAATGCCCAAAAGGAGATATGGCGTATTCAAAACCTGAAGAGTGCAAGACTGTTGACCTGTGACAAGGTGCTGATTTGATGTGTTTAACCACATTGCCTCTCAAATATCATGACCATCTGCACTCGCTCCACACACTTTGGTCTGACCCCCAGCTTTGTAAACAAAAGACCAGACCAGACCCCTGCTTGCCTTGCACTTGTGTGCAGTCTTACCCATCCATCTGTGTCATTTTAGGAATTTGATAGCCCCTAATGGTTAGGGTACACCACTGTAACCTCAGCTGAACTAGTACAACCAGAGACACCTTTGACACAGTTCTTGTTTGGGTTCTTACTTTGCATTCTTATTTTGTTTTTATTTAAATATGAGACATTATGGGTTGTTGGAGCAGGTCTAGGATACTGATGCTGTAAAGAAACCTAGGTAAAGAAAACACTGTTTGTTAATGCAACAGTGGAGTTGGGACTTTGGCTTCATGCAGTTACATGCTTGATACTATCCAACATGCTTCACTGGAAAGGAGAAGTGAAGCTTGTCCTACAACTCTGGTTAGTTGAACTTAAAATGGTGCTGGATGTTACAGTTAGACACATGGACACATTGGTGTCACAAGATACCACAAATAAGTATTGTGACATATTCTGCATTGTATTGTGTTACGTTACTGCTTATATGCTGATGAGGGGTTAAATTAGGACTCCATATGACGATTGGGTAGACAATATGTTAATCATGATAAAAAAAACTGTTTTGATTATAGAAAATACATTATGCAGTCTTTTTAGAAAGTCTCATTGGATGTAATCATTATATATATATGAGACTTTCTATTATATATCTATTATCTATTATATATAGTTGACAAAATTCCCTTCAAAATGACCATAGTATCTGCAGTATTTGTTTTTAGAGAGCACTTTGATTGGTCAGAAAGCCAAAGCATATGTTGAACATGCCACAGGCCAGACAAAATTAGACAAAGTTAATTGTGCAGGTGTTAGATTAAACCTGCAAGTACATACTGCAGAGTGATTAATCACTAGGAGCAGTCATGTTGCAGAAACCACACTTCAAAGATCTGATTAATCATTCATCACTTACATTAATTAAGGGATAAATTATTCCAATTAATGACAAATTACAGTGGGCGCAATAGTACGCCTAATGCAATAGTAGCTCCTAATTTGTGTTTAGACTATTAAATTGTGCATGGTTTACAATTATTCTTTATAATGTTTCTTTATATTTATATGCAGCATTTAATAGATCAGATCATTTCATTTGATTACCTTTTTCGATTTGAGTCTAGGCTTAGACATGGTTGTTTGGTGATGATTTTAACTGGTTAGAAGATAAGGAGCAATTAAATGAATTTCTTCCTAAATATTAATTGCGATTTCAGTAATGAGTAAAAGAATGACTGTTAGTTTAACACATTGCAGTCATCTTCAGTGGTGACACTAGACAAAACGAGATCATTTAAACAGTAAACAATAAGTTATAAGTAAAAAAACACAGAATATCTGGATATTGAAAGTGTTCACTGTAGTGAACTACATTAATAGAAGAATGGATATTTAGCTACAATTCCTTTAGCTCTGCACTTGCCGTGACATTCTCCTGTCATGGTTAATGGGCCCCTCTGACATGACCCAGCCATAAGCCCAAACGAAGTGCAGATTACTGTATCACTCATTCCCCTCATTATGCCTGTCTTAATCAGTCATTTGTAAGCATGTAGTGTATTTGCTGAACTCTCTTCTGCCTGTCTTCTGTATACCAGAAGCCTCACATGACCCCAAAGGAATGTTCTCATGGCTGTTGTGTTTGATTCCTTCAAGTACATACATGTTTCAATCAATCATTATTTTCTCAGCGGTTCAAAAAAATTTGACGAGATAAATTAGCTGTTTCCATATTAGAAAGTACTTGCATAAGTGGTGATGTAAGTTACTACAAAGTACACACCGAGAACTCTAAGCCTTCTCTGTTTGCACCTTTTAAATCTGACAGCCATATAGTTGACAAACAACTTCAACTGGCAGAACTTTGGGCATCAATGGGATGATCAGTGATGTCTGACCCATTTTCCAGCCTGTGTTTGCTTAGCTCCTTCCACTGAACATTCTGATTTTGTTTCATTTAAGCATCTGTCTCTGGTTTTGCGAACAGCTGTAATTTTTAGGGAAATCAGTATATATAAAAGTGAAAGGAAAAGTGCACACACTAAATATAGAGTTTGTTTCCTTTGCTTAAGAAATGAAGTTAGATATTTCACAGCTTAATACACAATTAGGTTCAGGGAAAATGTACAGTATCAGCTCATTAGTTGTTTATCAGTGATTAGGGATGATGCATAGGGAGCACTTTGGGGAACCCTGACATGGTCACATGATATGCTCCTGCACCAGTGTACCTCCTGGACTTAACAACGGTGCTAGGAACTTCACCTTACCAGAGGTGGGATACAAACCAGAGAGGCCCAGCAATGGGAACCAGTTCTACCTGCTGAGCCACTTTGGTTAATATTCCACATCAGTGGTGAAGTCCATTGGTTACAATGTTGCTTTTCGGTTCCATGCACTTTTGTTCCTGGGCCCATGTAGTCCAGCGGTGTAGGTTTCCTGGCATCTGTGTAAAGCTCAGACGAGTATGCTTGCAACCTTGATTTGTCGTCACTGGATTACCTTCTAGTTCGCCTCAGGCAGTTTCCTGAGTCTTGGAAGTTCGTGGTTGTCACATCTCCAGGCCAGTGGTGCCCATACAGTTGAGGGCTAGTTTATTATATGGTACAATAAATTACTTCCTACATTTCCCAGAATATGTTTATGACACCACGTATCACTTTTTTACTTATTATTTTCTGCATTTGTTCAAAACCTCTGATATTATATATAACCTACACTATTCGACACATCTGTAAAATATCAGTAATTACCATTAATAAGAAGTATATAGGGCAAACAAAGGGTGCAGTGGTTTAAATACGCTAGCCATGTGACCATGGGTTCAAGTCTTTCTTTCCAGGTCTAGGCTCTACGTGCATACGTGATAGTTGAGGGTCATGCTGCTGGCAATGCAACAGCAAACACTACCCTGTTCTGCGATGCTTATGCTGTGTTCTCCGGGATAGGTGACAGACCACCCACAGGGATTTAGAACATGTCTATTTTTTAGTATGTCTATTTTTTCTATATTTTAAAATGTCCATGTAAAATCAGAATATTTCGCAATTAAACTGAACCACATTACCTCTATATGTATGTATCACTCTGTGCTCTCAACACTCTGCTCACCTAGTGCAGTGTTTCCCTGATTGATAAATGATCATATACAAGGTGATTACTTGTTTAGCAGCTCCTGCTCTGTCATGCTTGAGCAGTCATTAACAAGTGGTTGTTTGTCCTGAGATGTGGGTTTGCTCAGGTGTCTGGCTGTGTATTCAACTGTCTCTGTCTAGCAAACTGCAAAGGTATCGCCATTTGTTGTAGAAGGAAGGAATCCACCAAAGTCTTTTAAGATTCAAGATTTTAGTTGTCACATCCACACACGTAACTACAGGTTTCCAATGTGCAAATGTGTGTAATCATGTGCAAATGAGCATATGTGAGGCTCCTAGTGTCCTGCTGAGGATACTTCTGAACGTGCATTTCACTTATGCTTAATGTGTACAAGGTCTCTTGAGGACTGTAATCTAAAGAAATAACACTGTAAAATGAATATGCTTCTTTTCTGCCTGTGGCCTTTCCTAGGTATAAGTTACTGCCTGGCAAGCATTGAGAGCTGTACATATGTCCCTGATTCATCCCACGCAAACTGCAGCTTTATGATGCCATGAGTGTTGCAGGGAGAGAGACTTGAGTGGCAGGATGGCACGTAGTGTCCTCAGTTTCATTGAAGACAGGAAGAGAATAGATATACAGTATATTGGCTGTAAAATAAAACAGTCCTAAAAGTAGATGGAGAGCCCAGTTAAACAAATGAGAGAAAAATGTTATACTTTTTATTTATGGAGTAAAATGATCCAGTTTTACATATCTGTGAGTGGCGAAAGCAGGTAGTTAGAAGGTGAAATTAGAGTTGGGTGTTTTCAATCAATGAGATGACAATCAGGTGTGATTGAGTGCCCTGTTGCATTTAAAGAATAGAGATCTATCAGAATTTGATCTTCAAACCATGAAATTTCTGAGAAGGTTACAAAGCCTTCTGTAAAGAGGTTAGAGTCTTGCACAGTCAGCCAGATGGTGTACAAATGGAGGAAATTCAAGACCATTGCTACCTTCCTCAGGAGTGGGCGACCAAGAAAAATCAAAGAGTAAGGCATGTAATAGTCAGTGCGATCACTCAGGGTAACTACTAAGCAACGAAAGGCCTCTTTCACATTGGCTAATATTAATGTTCATGAATCCACCACCAGGAGAACACTGAACAACAATAGTGTACATGCCAGGGTTGCAAGGAGAAAGCCACTACTATCCAAAAGAACATTGCTGCCTGTCTGTAGTTTGCTAAAAATCACATGGACAAGTCAGAAGGTTACTGGAAAAAAACATTTTGTGGACAGATAAAACCAAAACAGAAGCGTTATGTCTGAAGAAAGGAAAACAATGCATGCCTGCATAAGAACCTTATCCCAGCTCTGAAGCATGCTGGTGACAGTATCATGGTTTGTTTTTGTGTCGCTGCATCTGAGCCAGGATATCTTGACATCATTGATGGAATAATTATTTCTGAGTTAGACAGGAAAATTCTAAAGGGAAATATCAGGACATCTGTCTCTCCTGAGAATGACCTTAGACAAATAAGTCATTTCAAGTCAAAGAATGGTTAAAAAAGAAAAAAGTTCATGTCTACAAATGGCCAAGTTAATGTCCTGACCTTAATCCAATAGAAATAATGTGGAAAGATCTGATGTGAGGAAGCTTTTCCCTGCCGGACAATGGATTAAAATTCATTGAAGCCGCTGTGCAGGAATGGTCAACAGTTACTGGAAACAGTTATTTACAGTTATTTGTTATTTGCTGCATAAGGGAGTCACTGAAAACAAAGGTTTACATATTTTACCACTCATAGATATGCAACACTGGATCATTTTTCCTCAATAAATAAATGACCGAGTATAATATGTATGTCTCATTTGTTTAACTGGGTTCTCATTTACATTTTACATTTACAGCATTTAGCAGACGCCCTTACTCAGAGCGACTTACAGAAGTGCTTTGTATTCTTTTTAGTAGACAAAACCTCATGTTAGTACAAATAAGCAAGAACACAATCCAACCAGAACTTGCTAGGATCTGGTGTAGGTAAATCAACAATTTTTTTTTTAATATACAGTTACATTTTCAGTCTTAACTTAAGTGCTGAGTGAAGAGGTGAGTCTTTAGTCACCGCTTGAAGACAGCAAAAGACTTCAAGACAAAGTTCATTCCACCACATGGGTGCCAGGACGGAGAAGAGACTTGATGTTTATCTTCCTTTAATCGTCCATGGAGGATCCAGTCTCAGAGGGTACGTGGTACAGAGTGTGATTTGATTAGAGCCTTTAGGTAAGATGGTGCTGTTCCATTTTTGGCTTTGTAGGCGAGCATCAGGGTTTTGAATCTGATGCAGGTGACTACAGGGAGCCAGTGAAGTGAATGCAGCAGTGGGGTGAGGTGAGAAAGCTTGGGTAGATTGAAAACTAGACGAGCCGCGGCATTCTGAATCAGCTGCAGGGGTCTGATTGTACACATTGGGTTGTCATTATCTACTTTTTGAACTTCTGTAATGTGATGATGTGTTAGGTAATATTTATGTAGAAATATAGAAAAGGGTTCACAAACTTTCAAGAAACACTGTATGGGGTATTTCAGTTCCCTAACTCACTATCCAAATCACTAACCCACTATAAGGAAACATGATCAGGAACATTCCAGAAACAGACAGGGTTGTGAATGGCTTCTTACCTCTATACTTACACCTTCTGCTTTTGTTCTATTCAGTGGTTAATTATGGGAATTGCTTGATAATTTAATATAGAAGCAATACGCACTAGTAAAGCAGCTGTGAGACAGTAGAGAGCTGGCACATCTGTTCGTACACGTGTACACACGTGGTGATACTTACGACAAGCTAGACCCCGCTGGTTAGAGTTGAAGTCAGTAGGATAATTAAACAGAAATTCTCATGTGCCACTAGAATACTCTACAGTCATTTTAAAAGTAGGTGGGATTTTATATACAGGAACGAGGTAGGGATTTTCCCATAAAATAATGGAACTAGGCACCTTATATCTGAATACACGTTATCAATACTATCTTACAGAATGAAGTATATTATGCTAACAGAGTTTGACTGTACTAGGGTTTATATACCATTTCCTGCCTGGACTGTGAATTAAACAATGTGTTTAATGGAGACTTGAAAAAATGTGTAATCATAAAATGATTATGTATTTTATGAGAAATTAATGGAGAGATCCAGGTATTATTGTTGTTTTCTTGAAACTGTACCACTAGACTTGGAAGACAGTGTACAGTATGTAGCACAATCAGGAGAGGAAGGAAGCAAAGAGTTTGTGATGTAGTGGTCACAGAAGAATCAGGGGACACAAGGGAACAAACATTTTCCAGGAAAATAATAATTCTCCAGGATAGTCCAGCTTAGTGCGTTAAACACAGAGCCCAATAATGTCTTCTGGCATAACTGATCACAATATGTAGGTTTGCTAACAATGGACCAGCAAAAACATGCATGCTATGTTTAAAATGTTCAAGTATAGTCTATTGAACATCTACAAAGTGCATTTGTGAGCACAGAAAATGAGACAGTACAAAAACTGTCAGGAAACTGTCATGTCATTTGCTGTGATTTTGGTATAGTGTAAGATGTATTGGGCAACAAACTAAAGTAAGGGATAGGAAAAAGGTCTGTGTATGTGATGGCCAAAGGGTTTTTGTTTTGAAATATGAAAAGAAAAACTGGAAAACACGCAGTTTCCTGTCTCACATTTATAAATAGATGATTGAAAAACCCAAAAACTACCCATTTTCCATTTTTCTTTTTTCTTTTTCTTGGGGGGATGGTCATAGAAAATGTAAGACGAAAACCACCCATTATCCAAGTAACACTTAAGATTCTTAGAAATGAAGAATTAAAATGAGTGTGTGGAAATCTCATTTCTTGATATTCCATTGAGTTTTTGTAGTGAACTAGATATTATAGTATGTAGTATGTGGCTTAGCTTGAAAGTTTGTGAACCCTTTAGAATTTTCTATATTTCTGTATAAATATGACCTAAAAGTAGATAAAAAAAAAAAAACAGATAAACAAATGAGGCAAAAATATTATACTTGGTCATTTATTTATTGAGGAAAATGAGCCAATATTACATATTAGTGAGTGGCAAAAGTATGTGAACCTTTGCTTTCAGTATCTGGTGTGACCCCCCTGTGCAGCAATAACTGCAGCTAAACGTTTCCTGTAACTGTTGATCAGTCCTGCACATCGGCTTGGAGGAATTTTAGCTCATTCCTCCATACAGAACAGCTTCAACTCTGGGATGTTGGTGGGTTTCCTCACATTAACTGCTCACTTCAGGTCCTTCCACAACATTTCGATTGGATTACGGTCAGGACTTTGACTTGGCCATTCCAAAACATTAACTTTATTCTTTGGTAGAATACGACTTGGGTCTAGGGTCGTTGTCTTGCTGCAATGACCCACGCTTCTCTTGAGATTTCGTGCTGGAACAGCGAAAGTGTCCTGACCTTTTTACCTTTAGCAGATAATTCTCTGATATAATTGAGAATTCAGTGTTCCATCACTGATGGGCAAACCGGGTCCTGGGTTCTGCGGGGGGAGGCAGACACAGGCCCAAATCCTTGTAAGTACCGGACGACCACCGACCTGACGCATGTTCACATACTGAGATCAAGAGTTCTTATGCTGGCAATGCACCTTTAATTTTTGGCAAACCTTTCTCCTCCAAACTAACGCGTTCTACTTTGATAAAATCAAAAATGTCTGTGGGGTGAATTTTCCTTTAGAATTCTCTGATATAATTGAGAATTCATTGTTCCATCAATGATGGCAAGCCGTCCTGGTTCTGCAGCAAAACAGGCCCAAACCATGATACCACCACCGCCATGTTTCACAGATGAGATAAGGTTCTTATGCTGGAATGCAGTGTTTTCCTTTCTCCAAAAATAACGCTTCTCTTTTAAATCAAAAAGTTCTGTTTTGGTCTCTTCCATCCACAAAACATACTTCCAGCAGCGTTCTGGCTTGTCCACGTGATCTTTAGCAAACTGCAGATGAGCAGCAATGTTCTTTTTGGAGAGCAGTGGCTTTCTCCTTGTAACCCTGCCATGCACACCATTGTTGTTCAGTGTTCTTCTGATGGTGAACTCATGAACATTAACATTAGCCAATGTGAGAGAGGCCATCAGTTGCTTAGAAGTTACTCTGGGCTCCTTTGCGACCTCGCCAACTATTACACGCCTTGCTCTTGGAGTGATGTTTGTGGGTCGATTACTCCTGGGGACGGTAACAATGGTTTTGAATTTTCTCCTGTCTGACTCTGGACTGGTGGAATCCAAACTCTTTAGAGATGGCTTTGTAACCTTTTTCAGCCTGATGAGCATAAGCAACTCTTTTTCTGAGGTCCTCAGAAATCTCCTTTGTTCATGCCATGATACACTTCCACAAACGTGTTGTGAAGAGCAGACTTTGATAGATCCCTGTTCTTTAAATACAACAGGGTGCCCACTCACACCTGATTGCCAAAAAACATAGTGTCAGGTATTTTCAAATATCTGGACAGATATCCTTTATACTATGGTCACTTAGGTTTTCAGTACAATTTTGAATATGAAACTCACTCTTCAGAGCAGTTTTTACATTTTGGAAATGGTGTACTTAAAAAGTGTCTTAATATAAGGAAATAACACCATAATGCTGATATAAATTCACACATCACCCTGTTCTATCTTATTCAATTGGCCCATTAACCTCAGTTAGATCAGTTTGCTGTGCTTTCTTGCCGCAGTATAACACACTCATACGTGGTGAGAATACTAAGATAACATTATATCAGGGAAAATTTTATTGTGATGAATTGGAGCCTGGTTGCTTATTTTGTGCTTCAGCTCCATGCACATAAAAGAAAATGACATGAAATTCATGGCTGTTTAGTCACTTGCAACAGAAGCCATGCAGCCTACATTACTGAAATGCCTCTGCTTTATTGTTTCAATTTATGTTTGTAATAGCCTAAACTCAACATTATCTGCTCTGTTAACACTTAATTTATATGCTAATGAGTTCACTATGAACTACAGGCACCATTTCCAAATAAATGTGATTTTACTTCCACATGAAATTCTCAAAGCCTGTCCACATACAGATATGCTTATTTTCTTCCCATTGCACAGTTTTCTGGCAGTAGGGTCACCTTGAAATGGTGTAGTGAGGGAAATGTTTGAATTTTGCAACTGACATTTAATTTCTCGCTATTTGCTAAACATTCTCAATGCTGTTTTCTTGATGTTGACCAGATACTGTCCTCGTAGTACTGGTCATACAAAAGCTGTCATGATATATTCTCATGACATACACCAGCTACTGAGCTCAAGTATGTCAATGTTACGATCTCTCAGTCTCTCTCTCTCTGCTAGATCCTACAATCAGTGAGACCATGACAACGGGGCCATATTTCAAAACAGCAATCCTGCCTGCAGACAAAGCAGACAGCTTTATGGTGGATCTTAAGGAAATTGGGGCCACAAATCTTCTGCTGGCAGGATGCTTAAAAGCAGGGAATGCAATAATATGGAGGATGATAGAGAGCAAAAGAGGAAAATGTGGTAAAACAAGACAAATATCTTACTTTGATAGGCAGAAACTAGAAACCAGTAAATGATTTATACTGAGGTGAAAAGGTTTTCCCCACAGAACTAATGGTCTTTCACGGTTTTCACATCTAATTTACAGTCATTTTGCTTTTTAAGTATGTAATCTGCTGCAAGCTTTTGTTTTGCTCTTAGAGTACTAACATAGGTGTTGCAGGGGATCAAATATTTAGTTTCCAGCATGTGGGAAAACACTGAACCACAAACTGTACAACTGTAGACACTCCTTTTTGTCAATGAGCCATTTACTATTTAATTAATTCATTACTTATGTTGCAAATGACTATTTCTGTAATGTGGAGGCACAACTGGTCAGATCACATAACTACTGCAGACCCAGCCCCCATCCCGAGGAGCACTGAGTCACGGGCACCCACCCCTGACCATAACAAGGTAAGGAAGGAAATAGACACTGAGACTGGATACTGTGAGGTGCAAAACCAACATTTACAATGGGTACAGGAACCCCTACACCTGGACATACGGCATCAGGGAGCTCTCAACAGGCTGGCCTTATGGTGTCAGTAACCTAAGCACAAGTCTGTAACCTACAAGCCTCTCTTTGCCAGAGCCAGACATCGAATCATAGAGGCTCAGCTTCGGAAACCAGTGCACTGCTGACTGAGGCACTCTTGGCCCCTGCATTATATGAAATATTATTCAAGATATTACTAGAAATCTCCAATTTCAACCACATTTGGTTATTAGAGAAACATTTGTGTTTGTGTTGACACGGTTAAAACGTTAAGCTATTTAATAAAGCACAAGTTGTGTTTCTTGGGTTCAATTCTGTCTTTAAATTGCCAAAACAAAACAACTGTCGTGAGAAACACGTCAGTCTCTTGTGTTGTGAGATAGAGCTATTCCATACATCAGTCTGCCAAGACCGTAAAGGTTACACACAAAAATTTACACTAATGCCTTGAAAGAAGAGGAAAATTAGACCTAACCAGGATATAAAAAGAACTGGAAAACCCTGCTGCACAACTGTGTCAGAAGATAAGTACAACCAAGCCCCTTACAGAATCTTTGTTGACTATTTGGCTTCCATAATAGGACATACACAAGAGAAATCTGCAACCAAAATAGTTCTTACAACCTTACAGTCTTTTACATTTTTTTTGTTATTAAAAGCTGTTATGAAACAGTTTCATTAAATGGTTAAAATATGCCAAAAAAAAAAGAAAGAAAAAGATCTGGTCCATTGATGGCAAACCTATTAAGTATTGTGTGTGGCATTGTTGTTAATATCAGAAGAGTTGAGTCATGTAAGAAACCACTGATTTTCTTGGATTAGCATGCAAAACGTTCTCTGGAGTTTACACAAATTGGTGTGAAAAAGTTGTTGATGAGAGAGATCAAGGAAGAATGACCAGGCTTGTTTGACCTTCCAGGAAGCTGGGACTCAAACAACCAATACATAAAACAGTGGTACTGAGAAATGCATCTATGAAAGTTGAGGCAGATTACCTGAGCAGCAGACCTTGATTCAACCCTGTCTGCCAAGAACATGATACAGTTCACCAAAACCAGACAGTTGAAGACTTGTTCTAAAGAAGCTTGATTTCTCCTGTGATATGCAGATGCTTGGGTCAGAATTTGGCATAAACAGCATGAATCCATGGATCATGCCTATCCTGTGTCAGCAGTTTAAGCTGCTAGTGATGTTCTAATGATGTAAGAAATGTTTTGTCATACACATTTGGTGCTTTTGCTCTTTTTCGTAGAACTGTGTTTTTCACACCGGAGTAACTGGGAACGATTGTAGCTCTTTTTTAGCTCCCACTTCAAATCAGGGTGTTTTCTCAGTGTACAGGATCCCTGAGTGATTTAAGTATGTGATGATTGGTCCAGACGTAGTGATGCAAGTCTTTAGTGATTGGTCCAGATGCAAGTACATTGTTGAGGGCAACCGCTATGAAGTCCAGTCTGCAATGAATAACAGACAAGGGCTGTAAGTCCTCCACCATTGCAAGTTTAAAATAGGATTAAAGTGCCACCTACCGACGGTTTGAAACTTGCTGGCTTGGCATGGTAGAATTTCACTGCTGGCAAGACATTTGTCACATTTTAAGGTTGGCAAGGGTGAGAGATGAGGTTGGCAGCTTTTCGAGGTAAAGTGTATGGAGGGAAATCTGTGCTGTCATCACAGGTGGCAAGATATGAGGTTGGTGAGATAACAAGGTTACACTGTACTTGTGTATAGACCTATGCACACCGGTAGCTGTATAAACAATAGATCTTTGTGCTTAAAAACTGAACAAAACCCAGACAAATGAACTGAGAGTGACGTTCAGCTATTCTGAGCCTATATGTGACAGAGGAGGTATTTCTGAGTCATCTGACTTTGCAGACCAAAAAAGGCTGTGGGACAAATGTTGTTCTTGGGGACCTACATGGGGTGTAGTTCCTCCCTAATTACTCCGAGAACTATTTGGAGCGAAAGCGAATGTTGGGCCTCAAAGAGAATATCAAAGAGTATTGTTGAAATATCAAAATGAATTGTTGCTGACCCTTTATGGCCACCATTTTCAACCTTCTAATTGTTACTTAAAGGCTTGTAGTTGCTTTGTTAAAAGGCAAAAGTCATCAAACTGGTTCCATGAACCTGACTATGAGTTCAGTTTATTCCACTTACAAATCCAATAGAACTTATTTGGGACGTGGTGGAGCAGGAGATTTTCAGCATGAATGTGCAACTGACAAATCAACAGCAATTCCATGGTGCAATTATGCCGTGGACCAGAGTCTAAAAGGAAGACTTTGAGCACTTTGTTGAATCCATGCAACAAATAATTCACACTGTTCTGGAAGAAAATATTAAAATATTAATACAGGTAGATACAGTTCACATTTTTGTTCAAGGTCCTTTAAAAATGATCCTTATTAGTAAAGTTATTAACCTGTTTATATTACTTATGCCAGCTACATTAGGTTTTGTTGTACAGCACTTATAATGACATATGTAACAGCACAGCCACTGGTGCAGAAAGGTTTTTGTACACATAATGTTTTATTACACACGTGCGTCATAATGAGCAGACTGAATCCTCTGCAATTTTGGCTGGCGTAGCTTTCCTTATGAGCACCGAGATGATAAGCAGGTCTTACCACTTACCTGAATTATCTGCATTAGAGCTGTGCACAAGCTGTGTGTGGATCGTGAGACAGTTGCGGATGTCTCATCAGAGCGATGGGACGTTGAGTCAGCAGTACTTTATGTATATTTCAAATAGAATTTGTTTGTATTTGTAATGGTAAGCTGATGAGGGGTTGTCTTGTAACTCCAGAGGAAAAGCAAGAATGTTTTTGCAAAGCATCACCCAAGCCAGAGTTCTCACAGCCTCATGCTCATTTTATGGTGCTCAGTTCCCTGCTCGATTCTTAAATACCTGCTTGAGTCATAAAAACAGGAAGTACAGTGGTACCTCGGTTCTCATCGTTAATTCCAGAAGGCTTGTTGAGTAACCGAAAACAACAAGTACCGAGCAAATATTTCCCTTAAGGAATAATGTAAATTGAATGAATCCGTTCCAGACCCCAGAAAATCCACACTGTATGAAACATTATAAACATTAATGGAGTTCTACTGTACAAGAGCTCCCTGGTTTACAATGGAGATATGTCATGACAAATCCATCATAAGTTACATGTATCATGAACTGAGGAGTTTAATGAGTGTGTGGTAGAGCGACCTATACTGTATATAGAGAAGCCTATGATAAGTAAGTTAATTTGTAAAATATTAACCTACAGTTGGCCAAAATCATTAACACAAACCTTATTTTATAATAAAGTGTTGACCTAATGTAATTTAGTGAGTCATGGATTGAAAGTGAAAAGTACAAGCAAAACACTTACGTACTGTGCACTAGCATAGCTGCTAAGGTAACTACAGCCTGTGCTCTGGAGGATTCAGGTCCTGATTTCCTTTTGGTTGACTCTTCTGAATAACCTTTTTACGAACCATGGAGACTTCTTTTCATTAAGAATACAGTACTGTAGATGTAAAACTAAAGCAAAACACAATAAACACAGCATACTGAGCAAGGGCTATTGTGAACCTGAATCACTGTGTAATGAATTGTGAATCATGAATCGTGAATCGGGTTTCGGCTGAAACGAGTCGCAGAGCTCGACAAGTTTTAGCAAGTGCACCGAGTACCGAGCAAAAGACGAGAACCGAGACAAAATTTTCTGTTTCAGATGCGACGAGAATCGAATTCGGTTCCGAGGTGGTCGAGAATAGAGGTACCACTGTACATTGCACTGTCACATAAAAGACTGTTCCTTATTTAATAAATGGCTTTGAGAAAGAGAGCGATAGAGAGTGGGGTAAGGAGGGGATGAGAGAAACAATGCGCTGCACACAGCTCTACAGTGAAATAAGATTTTATCAATCTTAAATAGTGAAAAAAAAGATTATGCCAGGAAGCCACAAATAAATCAATGCTTGGGAAACACTGCAGCATCTTAACTTTTTAGTCAATTCCGGAACACTACAATATTCAATATAGCTTTGATAAGTACAGTATATAGTATGGTGTCTGGACAATGTCCAGATCGCATAACACACAATTTCACACAATGTACCATGGACATTAAGCAACACGTACCTGTACTTGTGAACTAGCCGCTGTGATAAATAAGAATGAATAAATAAGAACAAATAAAAAAATTACAAAAATAGAGTTTTTGTTCCAAGGAAGGGAACCATGCTGTATGATTTTGTATATTTAAATCAAACAATATTTTAAATGCTCTGTATAAACACTCAGTTAATAACTATGTCAATAGGCAGCCAAACACTGCATAGTACTGAGACTATTTAAGCATAACTGGGGTATGTTACTACACTCCAATTTCTGACAGACACCCTGCTGACTCTGGTACAGGGCCCAGCAATCGGCTGTATAGATATGGTCTATGTGGATTATACATGACCCGTTCTTCCTCTCTCTCTCACTTTCACTTTTTCTCTCCCTCATCGTCGCCACGGTCTGACTGATGACAGGACATCTGTGATACTAACCAGGCATACTGGAAAGTGAACATCATGTAAGTCCTTGGATGATGTGAAAAACCTCATCTCCTGTAATTCTGCACATGCTCTTAGGTTGCAGATTGAAACACTTAACCCAGAACATTTGCTGCTGTTCATACTAGAAATGGCAGCACCGATAAGATGCAATGTATGATTAACCTAATATCCTGAGTGCAGAGTATCACAGCAAACACTAGCTTGGAAGGTGCACACCCTTGCCTCAGCCAGGTCGTAATTTCTGTCACTGAGAGAGGTGCACATTACTACAGATGATTTATCTCAGTCATTTATTACTACACCAAGTGCTGTAACAGGTAATAACATGTATTATGAAATGTCTATGGTAAATACTTATTTCTGATTGGCTGGAAAGTGATATAATAGTACCTATAGAAAACTTTTATGTTAGGGACTTATATAGCCATGGCAAAATTAAACTTAATTAACTTGAACTTCAAAATGTAATTATTTTTAACTATGTGCAAAATAATTATTTTTGGACTACATGTGGAAATTGAAAGCAGTATAAGTGCATCAACATCTGATGCATAATAACCTATTTAATAGGATAATGGAGACCAAGTACAGTTTCAGCTACTCAGTTATAAGGAAACAGAACATATAAACTCTGGTGTGCGGTCAGGCCCTTCTAACCCTTCTGAGATAAACAGGTGTATGTAAAATAATATGTACATATTTATTTCATGAATAAAGTAAAATCAAAAACATCATTAAATTCACAATGCTACACTGCGTTTTCTTGGTTGCTACAATTCACATCTGCCCGAGAGTGCTACTAACCAATCAAAACTGCTTATTAGAATGACTCATGTCTACGTGTTTGCGTGACCCTTCTGATGATGAAGGGTCTGGTAATGTGAGCATATTAATGTACGGACAAAATATCTGACCAATCAGATTTATGATACTGACTACGTGGGCTGGCCTATACCAATGTACCTGCCCTGGCATACTGCATACATAAGAAATGAGTGATCCTACTTTGTTGAACGACTGTACTTGTAGGATTCGCAGATTTTTTTCGAATGCATTACGCAGAAAATTAAGCTATGAAAGATGCTACTTTTTGTAATTTGTAGTTGCTTTGGGGCCATTGATCTGTATTTTGAAATATATAAAATAATTGAAAGTCAAGCCTAATGTTATGTGGTAAACTTACTGTGCACTAACAATGTATGTGCGAGTCTGTACTGGGAGGTACCCACTGTATGCACTGCACTTTACTGGGTGCCATGGTATTTAAGATTAGTTAGATTAGATTAGACAGTATGGTATATTAAAATAATATATCTTCCCATACAACCATATGCAACACTGGACATTAGTACTCAACCCACTGTTTGAATTGGTTAAATTTGATTTAGGTTTTGTTAGCTTGTATTTGGTTTTTATTTTTAAAATATTTTTATTTAGAATTATGCAGTACTTTAGCTGCAGTTCTATACATCTAATTTCAGGTCTAACGACAGATGTTGAGCTTTTCGTGTAAGAACAGAATGGATAAAATAATCATTAATGGTCTATAAATATTAGTTGTACTTAATAATAATATATGGCATTTATATAGTGTTTTTCAAGGACCCAAAGACACTTAAATATTGATTTCAGTTTGCAATACACAGTGCATGGTTTGATTCCCAGTCTGGACTCCCTCTGTGTGGAGTTTGCATGTTCTCTGGGTACTACTCCCACATTCCAAAGACATGCCTTAGGCCAGCTGGTGTCTCTGAAGTATCCCAGTGTGAGGGAGTGAGTATGTGTGTGTGTGTGTGTAAGGCGTACTGTCTAGGGTTGGTTCCTGTCTTGCTCCCTGTGCTGCAGGTTAAACTCCATGTGACTATGCACAATAAGTGGGTAGGAAGATTAATTAATGAATGAATACATTTTCTGTAGTTTTGTACTTTCCTTTAAATGTAATAAACCTAACATACATCTTTTTGGCATCCAAACATAACCAACAACCAGGACTGCTGGTCAGTAATTAGTCAATAATAATAGCTGTGGCTGTAAGATCTTAACTTGAAGCTGGTAATCTTGCAGCTTTGGCCTGTCCAGACAGGTACAGATTGGCTGTGTCATCCATCTGATGCAAGTTTGCCCTCAGGAAATGCTGCCTGTTTGATGTGGTTTTGGCTAATAACCCATCTCAGTCTTATCAGTCTCGTGCCCTCCAGCTAAACAGCAACTAGAAACTCGCAGTGTAAAAACTATGTAATCTTTGTACCATATTCTTTGCTACTGATTTTAGCAAGATTTCTTTGACATAGTGATTCTTTCTTTGTTTAATAGTGTGGAGAAGGTGAGTGGGAGTTTGGTACTCAAATTGGTCACGACAAAAAGACATAATTAGGAGGGAAATATCACCTTCGCTGGCCTAGTTGTTAAGGTACTGGACTAAGGACCAGAAGATCCAGGGTTCATATCCCACCTCTGCCAGGCTGCCATTGTTAGGTCCTCGATGAAGGCCCTTAACCCACAATTGCTTGTACTGAAAGGTTGTATCACTTGCAAGTAGCTCTAGATATGAGTGTTTGCTAAATGACTAAATGCAAATAAGGTCCATGATAGACCTGCTGGACCACTAGATAATGTGAAAATAGAATGGCATAACATGCAATATGCAAAGCCAGGCGATCAGATATTATGATGAAAAAGCCAGAAAGAAAGCAGAGATGACACCCTTTAAAGAGCATAAAGAAACACTGCCTAATGTTCTTGAAATATGTAATGTATAATTGCTTCATAAATGTTCACTAATTAAATCTGACAACCTGACTCAAGCCTCTTATTATTCTGCTTCACACTTTATTGCTCTTCTCTTTACTACCCATTAATCCAACCTCATATAAATGATGTTTTTTAAAGTTTTGATATGTCTGATGTCATGGCAATTGTGTGGCATCATGGAAATATTCTAGCTGGTGTACAGTCATAAGATGTCCTGTCATATTTCGGTCACTTTAAGCTCTGCTGCTGCTGCTCAAGTAGTATACGATCTTACAGGGTTGACTGCGTCTTCCAAGCAGTGTATTTTCCTTGATAACTGACCCCAACCAAACTTCTCCTTTTCAAAATCCATGTTTGCTTAATTACTCTCAGTCATTTGCAATGGGAGGGATTTAGGAACCGACAAACACAAGTGAATAGATTTTATTACACACAAATAATCTCTTGGGATAAGTGAAGACGGGCTGATATAGCTTCTTGTGTAAGTAGAGTGCCTGCTTCAGACTGGATTTAGTTAGTCTGCTGTTGACATTGTTGTTTACATTGATGGTATTTGGCAGAGTTTCATGTCTGTTAGAACCTACACAAGTGCTTAATTGTCTACTATGAAAACGTATTCTTAGCTACTATTTAATGAAACCAAGGTACTGCCAATTACATTAGTACATATACTGTGGGACTGAGGTAGCCTAGCGGTTAAGGTACTGGACTATGGACCAGAAGGTCCAGGGTTCAAATCCTCTGCCAAGCTGCCACTGTTGGGTCCTTGAGCAAGACCCTTAACACACAATTGCTTGGATTGTAAAATCGCATCAATTGTAAGTCGCTCTGGATAAGGGTGTCTGCTAAATGCTGTAAATGTATGCAGAAAACGTATTTTATTAGTTATAAATACCTAATTACAAGTTCAGTGAATTACAGTTCAGTTCAGCTTCACTCTGCATTTGAACAAAGAGATGTTCAGCATGCTTGTACAAAGAAGCCAGGACTAGTCTTGCTGGATGGGTGATGGGCCAAACAGAGACATACTAGTTCCCCAAAGACTCAGTTTCTAATCCAGCTATAATCATTGCCTTCTGGTAGACAGTCCATTTTTAACACAGTAAATAATGAAGCTAATGTAAGTTGTATGAAGGAATGCAGCAGTGGAATTACATTGAGCAGACTGAAGATGAAGCTGTTCTCTTCTGGATTATTTGGATTGAAACTAATTGCAGAGTTGTAGCAAGTCCTGAGGTGACTAATGACTGAATATGTCACAGCATGGCTGGGGATTTAGGACACAGACACAAAGTGATACTGTCTCAACCACTAGGATGCACTCGGGTCAATACCAGTCGAAGGGCAAGGTCCCGAAGATATCTAAAATAGTTATGTAATATAGTTGATGTTGTGCCTATAAGAAACTAGTTTGAAATGATTTGAGCTTTGTGACAAGGCATGTTATCCTGCTGGAAGTAACCACCAGAAGGTGGTGCACTGTGGCCATGAAGGGATGGACATGGTCAGCAACAATACTCAGGTAGGCTGGGGTTTTTAAACAATGCTCAGCTGGTATTAAGGGACCTAAAGCATGCCAAGAAAATATCTCCCACACCATTACACCACCAGCAGCAGCCTGAACTGCAGGGAGAGTGGATCCATGCTTTCATGTTGTTTATGCCAAATTCTGACCCTATCATCCGAATGTTGCAGCAGAAATTGAGACTCATCAGACTAAGCAATGTTTTTCCAGTCTTCTGTTGTCAAACTTTGGTGAGACCGTATGAACTGTAGCCTTGGTTGCCTGTTCTTAACTGACAGGAGTGTCACCCGGTGAGGTCTTCTGCTGCAGTAGCCCATCTGCTTCTGCTTTACTTTGGTTGTAACGAGTGGTTATTTGAGTTACTGTTGCCTTTCTATCAGCTTTCTATCAGCTCGAATCAGCTCGAACCTGTGACCTCTAGCATCAACATTGCATTTTTCAGCCAGAGAACTGTCGCTCAGTGGATATTTTCTCTTTTTTGGACCATTCTCTGTAAACCCTCGAGAAAACCCTAAACCACAGTGGAGCACTGCGGTCACTACTGTGCCAGCCAGAGGTGAACGTTGAGAAACCCAAATCAGATAAATAAGATTTACATACTTGCTGCTTTCAAAATGATCCTGAATGACTGCTAGTTATGAGAAAAGTTTCTGAAAAGTTTGAAATTACACTGATTTATGAAATTGAAACTGAAATTTACTGAGTAAATGTGGTATAAATACATCAATTCAGACAAATATGCAGTTCCTAAACTAATGACAGTTAGAAAAAAATACTTTTTACTTATATATTCCACACACTGATTAGTCATTTACAGTCCAGAACAGAAAAATAATGTTTCCTGCAGCTGGTGTTTATTTGCTCAGCGGTGGGAATTTTAGTTCATTCTGGGATTTCTTGCATGAACAGCCCTCATCAAGCTAGGCCACAGCATCTCACTTGGGCTTAGATCTGGTCTCTGACTTGGCCTTTTCCAAAACGCAAGCTATTTTTATAAAAACAGATCGGTCTCGCCTATCAAAGTCTTGTCAGGTTGTAGTATTGTCAAGTTCTTGATGAAATAAGTAAATAATCACTATTATATATTGTGTTTTACTTTATTTAATACAGTGAATACATAAGCAAGTTCTAGATTTCCACTGATCTTATGCCATTAGCCCTGGGTCATGCTTCTGGTGTGATCTTTGCAGGACATGCACTTCCAGGAAGAGTAGCAACAGAATTGAAGTTGGAGCCAGTTTCTCTTACTGTTGATGGATGAACACCCAGGTTTTTAGGAATGCTCTTAGGAATAACTTTTCTTTAAAAAAAAGTTATTTAAAATTACTTTTGACTGAAATGATAGTTTTTAGTTAGATAAACTGAACTGCATGGTTTACATTAACAAGTCTTTGTCTTAATCTTTTCGACACCTTTATAGAGGACACGGAACCCTTACAACCCACAGCTGTAATCTACACATAATTGTTTCCAGTTGAAACTGTAAATGATTAATCATGTACTTAAAAATGGCAGTTACAGTACAGTTGTTTGTTTTATTAGTGTAGGCAGAAAGCATTTGTCTGTTATTATGACTTGGGGAAAGATTAGACCGCACATGTATACATTCCTTGAATTATGGGCTTTTGTGTGGAGTATTTCACAATCTCTTAGCATACCAATGCAATGTAACAAAGTATACAGAGTATATCCCTTTCAGACAAGACCAAACCATGAATCTAGTTGACTCATGTCTTTCCTCCTGTGAAATGTTCTGACAGCAGTGTCAGAACATTGCAAACTGAGGTTACTGCAGTTGTATATACAATTGTGAAACAAGAAAGTGCCAACAAATTAAAATCAAAATCTTAAATCAAATAGTCATGTGAAAGTAGCTACTTCTTTAGGGATACCAGCAGCTATTGTGAATTGTATCCCAGGAACCAGGGAGCCTTAGAGAGCTCCACAGTTGTAGGTTTACTAGGATAGTTGTTCATGTAGGTGGTAATGATATGCATCTTTGCCAGTCAGAGATAACTCATAGTTTTACCCATAGTTTAGCCTACAAAGTGGTTAAACTCACTGTCTGCTGGTAGCCATGCGCCATCACCCAGAACTCACGCAATTGGGAGTCTTGTTTACTTTTGTTCAAAATCGTGTATGCCCTCAAAAGGTACCTCATTATATATATACAATCTTACAATCCAAGCAATTGTGGGTTAAGGGCCTTGCTCAAGGATCCAACAGTGGCAGCTTGGCAGAGGTGGGATTTGAACCCTGGACATTCTGGTCCATAGTCCAGTACCTTAACCTCTAGGCTACCACAGTATTGTGAGAAACAAGGTTTCTCTGGTCTCCAAGCAAGGTGTAGAAACATCTCAGAGATGATCAAGAGAAATTAAATTTCAAGTCTCATAGCAAAGGGTCTGATTATTTATGTTCATGCAAAATTTTAGTTTTTCTTTTTTGATAAATTTGCAAAAATTTGTAAAATTCTGTTTTCACTTTATCATTAGGGGGTATTGGGTGCAGACTGATGGGGGATCTTAATTACCTCAAACTTATTTGTGCACAAAGTCGCACAAAATAAAAAAATGTGGCAAAGTGCGAAAAGGTATGAAGCACTTTCGACAATGTATAGCCGCTATGGCAAACCCTTGTCTTAATGGTGGGGTAGAGTAGCCACAGTTTTTACAATGACATAGGCATTACAATTCTAATTTGTTTGAAATGCTTGTTTTGCATGTGAGTGATCCAGTGCCATGTAAGAAAATATCATAGTTTTTTCACCAGCTTTTTACCATCTTTCAGGACATTATTTCAAGTTTCTCCAGGAATTTGCTCATTTTCGTTGCTGCTTAGTGCTTTCAATTGATAAGGTTTTATTTCTAGGTTATAATATTCACTTTGAAAATGATCCACTTAAAATTGCATTTGAGTCAATTTTAGAATCCATGGGCATTATAGAATATGATGGGAAGTGACGCATATCTGTAACCATACCTTAGATCTAATATCGACATCAATATAGATAACCTTGTTGTATTTGTGCAAAATGTTTCAGTTTCTGATTACCAGCTGTTGGTATACAAACTACCAGTAGCTAAACAAAATCTGCCAACTGCCTAAAATCAGCTGCATTTAGTAATATCCTACCAGACTTAATAATAAAACACAACAGAGCCCAATCAGCTTGAGCATGCAGCCTACCAATTGTAATATTTGTTTCGCTCAACTTTTGGTCCAATTATAGTAAAACACCTTAGGAAAATATGTTTTGCACCTTGTTATCAAGACCACACCCATACCTTAAAACAAACTGAACAGATTGCGCCTAACTGTGGTAGCCTAGCGGTTAACGCACTGGACTATGGAGGGACCAGGGTTCAAATCCCACCTCTGCCAAGCTGCCACTGTTGGGTCCTTGAGCAAGACCCTTAACCCACAATTGCTTGGATTGTAAGACTGTATCAATTGTAAGTCGCTCTGGATAAGGGCGTCTGCTAAATGACGTACCGTATTTTCCGGGCTATAAAGCGCACCGGGTTATAAGACGCAATATCAACGATCGCCTGCTAAGGGGTATATTTTCATACATAAAGCGCACCGGGTTATAAGCCGCATTAAATGAAACAAAACTCTTAAGTTCCGTCGGAAGCTCAGTTTGGTCTTTACCTGGCGCAGGGTGTCTTCTTGCTTCCTCCACTTCCGTATCATTGATTCGTTAATGTTGAATTCTCTCACAGCTGCTCTATGTCCATGTTGTACTGCGTGACTGATAGCCTTGTGTTTGAAATCCGCTTCGAAAATGAATGAATGAATGCACGTACCCTAATGCTGAAGCACATACCGTATTACTCCGCTATGCTGTGCATTACGGTGGCCGTAAGCTTCGTCAAAAAAAGATTTCGTAACTTACCAAGGCCGTGCTAAAACATTTTGACAGATTTATGAGCGCCGTGTACCATCTACAATCGGTTCTAGGTCAGAAAGCACAACCAGAATTAATTCATACATTAGACGCACCGCATTTAAAGGCGCACTGTCGATTTTTGAGAAAGTTAAAGGATTTTAAGTGCGCCTTATGGTCCGAAAAATACGGTAAATGTAAATGTAATGTAAATCTGTATATTTACCCTCACTAACATAGAAAATAAGGAAAATCCTAGGTTTCTTTTAATACACTCTCCAAACTAACTATAAACATTACAGAAATCGACTCTGGAATTCCGCTTGCTTGCACCTGTTTTTAGAGATTTTAGAAAAGTAAAAAAAATCAGTTCAAAACAGTCCTGATCCAACACATTAGGCAAAAGCAGAGTCCAACAAACGGAGCACAGTTCATGCACAAAACAAGTAGACAGATTGAATAAGGGACGCTTGGCAGAGTGCAGGAACAATGAAACTTCAAAGTGACTGTGTGAGTAAATGGTGTGTAACTGTTCCGGTGTGTAATCAGCTGAAAGGAAAAGGTGTATGTGATCAGTAAACTTTCAACTCAGAATGAGGGAGTGAATGATGTGGCAGGAGTGAAGCGTGCTGGGAAGTGGAGTATGAAAGTGAGCCATGACGGGACATTGCACAAACAGCATATTATATATTGTACATAGGAAAGCTATGTGGGATGCTAAAGTGTTCTGTAACTGGCAAAATAGTCTAGATTCTGTACACATACAATGTCCTGTTGTCACGTTGTCCCATCCTCTACCATACTCCAGCAAGTGTAATTCACCTAACTTCCTCTGCTTTTTGTTTAATACATTACATAATAATTCATAACAACTGTAATTTCTGTTGTATATGGCAACCTAAAATATGGGTTACATAGGTTAATAGCCATAATAATATGGATTATAATGTTATTGTACCACGGATGTATATGTGATCGGACGTTGTCCGAAGTTATGTGGCACATACCTGTATGGTGTTCCTCAGGGCATTGGTTAGGGCACTAGTTATTTTCACTGTACATGCCCCCACTAGGCTCAGTTATTCCTAAACTTGGACTTCTATGAAGATGATATGCATATATCAGTCAAACCAAATCAAAAGGATTGTGTAAAGAAAATAAAAAATTGGATGTCATTTGAGTTTCTTTTACATTTAAATTGGAAAAAAATAGCTTCTATAGGGTTCTAATAAGAAACCATTTTTTCAGAAGGGAAACAGGTTGAAAAGATATGCTAAAGCTCACAAAGCTTGGAATGAAGATCAGTGGAAAAGTATGGAGTGACAAATCCAAGTTATAAAGTTTTGGGACTAATCGTCAACATGTGTTACATATGGTCATTCTACCATTGCAAAACAACAAATCTAATGTTGGCCTAAGACTTTTGCACAATATTGTACATATCCAGTATTTAATGTATTGTTTTCTCTGTTTAGTACATTCTCATTTATCATGTGTGTAATTTAGTTCTTACATATAAAATCTAGGCTGCCCATGGATGTTGGGTCCCTTTTTAAGTCTTTGTCCTCCCACGATTTCTACTTCATCACATTTAGGGAAATTTTCCTTGTCACTGTCAACCTAGGCTTGCTCAGTTGGGGTGGCGGGACTAGATAAGTTTAAAGCTGCTTTAAGACAATGCTCTGTAGTAAAAAAAAAGTGCTACATAAATAAATCCGACTTTGACTTAATTATGTAGAAGATGTTCTGTGTAACCATTCTGTACCTGATCTGTAGCTGATCTGTACCAGGTTATAGTTACTGATGAGAGTAGCTGGTCCAGTATAGATCTTTAATCAGGGTCAGATAAGAAGTGAGATATATAGGTATATAGAGGGTTATAGATGAGCTTTGCCAGAGTCTGAGTCTGCTCTTTTGAAGAATGATTTGTAACTGTGCACCAAATAAAACAAACTGCAGGAGGAATTGCAGAGAAAGGTGGCAGAATTATTGTTGCTGAAAAAGGCTGGAGAGAGTCATTTCTAAAAATCTAGGTGTTTAGTAGCCTATTAAACTGCTGCTACTTAGTAGTGATGCAAGGATTACATTAGGAGCACAATATGCAATGGAGAAGATCGAAAAAACCCAAAGGTAACAACAAGAACTCACAAATTTGTAGAAGTTAATAAAAAATCTCTGTTCATGAGGAAAAATGGTATTAATAAAAGCATGCTGCATTAAAAAATACAGCTGCACGTACTATATAGGGGAATGTACTCTGGCCAGATGGGACAAACACCTACATTTGTAGGACTGTAGGTTTGTCCACAGTGCTGTGAAAAATGTATGCTCCTGCTGAGATGGGATTCTTATTCTAGCAGTTATGATGTATTTCAGTGTTTCTTTCACTTTTCAGTCATGCATTCTTGTGGCTGTCATATATGTGTACCAGGTGTTGAAATAGCGGAGAAGCAGAGGAGCAGAGGAGCAGTAGGTGTGGATCAAGCTCGGGAGGGTGCAGGACTGCCATGGAGAAGGTGCAGGCCTCTGTGAGCTTCAGCTCCAGCACTACTGCCCCCAGCAGCTCCATCACCACCTCAAGCTCACCCAGTAATACTACCAGCCATGGCATCACCAGCACCAGTGTCACCAGCAGGCAACAGTCTCTGCCACAGATATCAGTGTATGGAGGAATCCCAGACAGACAGACAGTACAGGTAGGATGAGCTGTGTTTAAGTTTGTGTTGTATATAAGCCTTGATTTGTGTAATGCCAAAAAAATGAGGTTTAGATATAATATACTTTTTGTACCATTCCACCATTGCTTAAGATTAAAGGCTGTCCTATGCATTAGGTTTTACTTTACAACATACCATGACTTAGATCTACGAATGGTGCACTTTCTTATTAAATTGGGCTTTCGCTTCTCAGGTCTGTTCATCTATAAGCACGTTCATCTTTTTTTCTATTTACAATAGCCAGACAAATGCTACGTGCTCCTCTATTACCACCTACAGGCAGACAACTGCAAGTGCTCTTTAATTTTTCTCATGACACTGAAGGAAAGAGTTGCCTTATTCACTGAGATACCGCCAACTCAGGTAATGCTTGATGGACTCACCCTACAGCTTTTCCAGTCGGATTTAGATTGGGAGACTGAGGTAAACCATCTTAAGAGTTTGATTCTGTGGCCATTAAACATTTTGTATGTGAATTTTTATGTGGTTTTGGATCACTGGAAAATTGAACTATGACAGAGTTGTAGCTTCTTGAGAGCCTTTGGATGAAGAACTGCCTCATATAATCATATATAGTCCATCAGGGAATCAACAATATCGGTAATGTTCTTTACTGTGTGTTTGTGGCTGGTTATGTCTTATCTGACCAAAGAACGTGGGTTCTATTTTAGGTCCCAGTACTCATGAAAGGGTGAGTAGGGTAGAGTGGTACAGTAATTTACGCTATTGCCTCATATCTCCAGAGATCCTTGTCTAGAGATTACTGGCTACACATGTGTAGAATTTTCATGTTCTACATGGGTTTTCTGCAGGCACTCCTTGTCCTCCCACATTCTAAAGACATGCATTAGGCCAATTGGTGGTTCTAGAGTGTCCCAGTGTGAAGGAGGGGAGAGAGAGAGAGAGAGAGAGAGAGAGAGAGAGAGAGAGAGAGCCCCTTAATGGACTGGTGTACTATCTAGGGTTGGTTTTTGTGTTGCATCCTTTGCTGCCAGGTCTAAGGCCCTCTAACTTTGGCTAATGTCAATGTTCACCATCAGGAGACCGCTGAACAACAATGGTTTGCACGACAGGGTTGCAAAGGAAAAACACCTGCTCATAATGAGGCACATGGACAAGCCAGAAGGCTATTGGAAAATCATTCTGTGGATGAATGAGACCTAAACAGAGCTTTTTGGTTTAAATACTGGAATTATATATGCAAATTCTGATATCTCTCCCATAAACTGAATCTCAAGAGAATGTGGGTCATGCAGCAAAACAGTGACCCTAAGCCTCAAGAAATAAATGAGAATAAGATAATAATATAAAGAATAATAGTTTTGTCTCATTTGTATAATTGGGTTTACTTTATGTACTTTTAGGACGTTTATGCAGAAATCTTTCAAGCACCACGGTATATGTAGTATGTGTTTTATTAAAAATGCAGCAAAATGAAATGTGACAATTTATTACTCCATTTTGACAGGAGTTATTATGAAGGGTGATTCATATCATATTTTGTTGTTATCTATAAACATAATTCATCATGTTAAAATATGCTTTGGAGCTGTGATGGATTGCGATGACCATACGTGCCATACTGTGGCCCTTTTGAAGCTGAAGAGTTTATTGTTACAACACTGAGCTTTTGTGCAATTAAGACATTTTCTATGCTTGACAAGGTAGTTTTATGAAAGTATTGCTTGATTACAGCCTACGGGGAAAAGGAAAATTTCTGGCGAAGGAAAGGTTTACATCTTCATTTCAAAATTTCAGAGTTCTGTTTTAGGGTTGCCCAGCTGCAGACCAGGAGGACAGTTTGATGACTTCCCCAAATATACATGACTCAGCTCACCAGCCAATTACTATTATTATTACTTATATTATTATTAAATTCTGTGTGTGCCCTAGTATGACCAGTAATCTAGAGATACCCCTGGTATAACGTGACCTACAGTCAATAATTGTATAGTAACTGATTAAGTAATGTAGGTAGGTAGGTAGGGTGTACAATAAATAACACTGAAGGTTGGTTATAAATTGGATTATTCACCTCTCTCTCTCTCTCTCTCTCTCTCTCTCCATGTGCCAGGTGATCCAGCAGGCTCTGCACAGACAGCCCAGTACTGCGGCTCAGTACCTGCAACAGATGTATGCAGCACAACAGCATCACCTCATGCTGCAGACTGCAGCCCTCCAGCAGCAGCACCTCAGCCTGGCTGCAGTACAACAGGTATTATATTAAATTTCACATTTGTGAGATCATTACAAAAAGATGATTCATCGAATCTATTTCTTGACATTTTTTCAAAAATTCAGCATCCAGCTTCATTACATACCTTGTTTTCTAGTGATCATATCAGTTCAGGTCAGCTACTTACATATGGAAGAGGCAGAAGCATTTACTAGAGCAGTCTCAACCTTTTTTCCTTGGAGCTCCCCTAAAAAATTAAAACAAAAAGTTTACCATACACAGCATCCTGGCCACTTCATTTGTCACACCTATATTTGGTTGGGTGTTTAGGTTGTCAACCTGTTTTCCACCATGCAGTCATACAGAGGTGTTTAAAAACCACAGCAATCCTGCTATACCTGATGTAACTGTATGAGCACCACATAATATAACAATCAGCTACAATGCTGGTATCACTGCTGTAGTTAGAATGGCCTCTCAGACAAATATTATATGACCAAAAATATGTGCACACTCACTACTCAGATGTATATTCGATTGAGTATACAGGCAATATTTTCATAGGTTTCCACTTCAAAACAAGTGAGTCACTCAACTCTCTGCCCTGCCCTCCTAAATCAAAGTCCAAAAATAAATGTTTTGCCATCGTTAATGGAGAATATCGATTCTTATAAGATTCTTATAGGAACCCTGATATTATATACATAAAAATACCAAATTACTATATTTATCGCAGAGACTGTCAATTAATCAAAACAATTCATAATTTCAGTGTCTCTAGCAGGGAATTCCAAATCAAAATAGTCCAAATATGGCTCCCAAAACTTTGGGTAGATTCACTAAGTGAGTATTTCAGCTTCCTATGCACTGCCATAAAAGCTGCCTATGCATAGGAGGCGTAGCTGATTTCCAATTAAATAGAATAAGACGTAAAGCCAGTAACCATTTTTATAAGATTCTAAGATAATGTT
>JAJAGP010002465.1:8709-113137 GCA_025084515.1 Ancistrus triradiatus | reverse complement strand
AGAGCACATCGCGATGAAAAACGGATTCTTTGAAGTTAGATTTGCATGAATATGTTTAATACGAAGGCTTCATCATTACTGTAACATATTGTAATTAATTAAACAGTCCAAGCCTTTAAGTCGGGATAAACATCACTTGTAATCCACAGGAGCACAGAGTAAAACATGGCCGTCACATCCGGAAACGCTCAATTCACTATTGTTCACTACACACTAGCTCCCTTCTATACTCTTAAAGACCCAGACAGCTCTTATGTAAATCGCGTTACAAGACAATTACTTTCATCTAGAAACTCCATTTAAACTTCAAATGGTAGACATACTTCCCCTTAATCATTCATCCAAGGATGGCATCTATAAACAAATTATTTTTCGACTTATGACGATTTGTTCGACACTAGGGACTGACAGGTCCCTCATTGACAGCAATGTAAATTGTGGGAACAGCGAGGCGCCTTTTTTCTAACTTTCATTTGTGTTTAACTGGTCATAGCTTTGAGGCTTTTTCGTCAATCCACATCATCTTATATCCTAGCGATCTGCAAGGGGTCCTCTCTCAAACAACCTTTAATAAAAATAACAGATAATTGATTGGTTACATATTTCTGGAGTTATGACCATTTGTTTCAGAGGTCCGAAATCGCTTGAACTTCAAATGGTAGAGATACTTCCCCTTAATGACACATCAAAGTATCTCATCCTTCAACAAATTATTTTTCGAGTTATGACGGTTTTTTAGGGACAAGGTATTGATTTCCCTCCCATTGACCCCCATTATAATTGCTTCAACTCTAATTTGTCTTTTTCTAAATTTTCATGTGTTTTTAACTTGTCATAACTCTGACAATTTCTCATCAATCCACACAGTTTGTCATAGCGATCAGCAAGGGGTCCTCTCCCACACAAGCTTTACAGAAAAGCGATCGGTTAATTATTTTTGGAGTTATGACCTTTTGTTTGAGAGGTCTGAAACTGAGATTTTACATGAAACATATGGCTGTGCACATTTGAAATGTAACTGTCATTGTCTCTCCCTCCTTATCTCTCTCTCACACACACACACACACACACACACACACACGCACATGCAGGCCACGCCCACACACAGAGCAGCTGTCATTCACACAGAATGGCTTGGATCAGCTCTTCTGACACCTATGAGAGCCATTGTTTGCATAGTAACACAGAGGGAACAGAGGTACCTGGCAGAACAGTTTTCGCCCTACAGCCATCAAATTTGGCAGGCTTGGTCCCGGGTGCAATCTGAGGTGAAATGTGATGCCCATGGGGCCCTGTTGACCCAGGCTGGGCACTGGGGCCCCTGGGTGGGCCAATGAAAAAAACTGTCATTTTTCGACCTACGGTGACAAAATTTGGTAGGCTTTGTCCCAGGTGCAATCTGAGGTGACAGGTGATACCCATGGGACCCCTGTGGACCCCGGCTGGGCACTGGGGCCCCTTGTGGGTCAGTGACCGTAAAGCGGTCAGATTTCGACATATGGCCATAGAATTTGGTAGGCTTAGTATACAGTTCAACTTGAGGTGACATGCGATGCCCTTTAGTTCCATGGGTAAGGGCGCTTTTTCAGGCCAACCTCAAAGTTCGTCCACGAACTTTTGCCATCTAGTTATTATTATTAGGTTGGCTTGAAAAAGCCAACATACTGTTTTCTGAGATCTTATTATTATTATTATTAAATTGGCTTGAAAAAGCCAACATACTGTTATCCGAGATCTTATTACTATTATTATTATTATTATTAGGTTGGCTTGAAAAAGCCAACGTACTGTTATTCTAGATCTTATTATTATCTTTAATTTATTCTTCTTGTGTTAAATTTTGTACCGTTTTCATGGGTCACAATTTTTGAGCTACGGTCACGAAATTCGGCATGGACGTAGAGCCCATACGGGATCGGACCACTTCGGCCCCTCAAAGTCCAAATTTTTGCCTCCAGGAAATAATGGGGTTTCAGTCTGGCAGGTGTTTTCGGAATGTTCAAATCTCACACACTCAGGGGAAAAGCACCGCTTCTTTCTATCAGCACAGATCTGCTCTATACACACAGGTCCACTGATCCCACTGACCCATAGAGCAGATAGCACTATATACATAGCTATAAAGCAGTCCAAAGGACACAAAAAAGCCCCTATGGACCCCGGCTGGGCACTGGGGCCCCTGGGTGGGCCAATGACCGTAACTCAGTCAGTTTTCGACCTATGGTCACGAAATTTGGCAGGCTTGGTCCCTGGTGCAATCTGAGGTGATACGTGATGCCCATGGGGCCCCTGTAGACCCTGGGGGGGCACTGGGACCCCTGGGTGGACCAATGACCGTAACTCAATCAGTTTTTGACTTACGGCCACGAAATTTGGCAAAATTGATCCCGGGTGCAATCTGAGGTGAAATGTGATGCCCATTGGGCCACTGTAGACCCCGAGTGGGCACTGGGGCCCCTCGGGGGGACAATGACTGTAAATCATTCAGTTTTCGACTTACTGCCACGAAATTTGGTAGGCTTGGTTCCAAGTGGAATCTGAGGTGACATGTGATGCCCATGGGGACCCTGTAAACCACGGCTGGGCACTGGAGCCCCTGGGTGGGCCAATGACCGTGACTCAGTCAGTTTTCAACCTACAGCCACAATCTGGGTGGGCCAACGTCTGTAAATCAGTCAGTTTTTGACCTACAGCCACAAAATTTGGCAGGTTTGCTCCCGGGTGCAATCTGAGGTGACAGGTGATGCCCATGGGCCCCTGTGGACCCTCGCTGGGCACTAGAGCCCCTGGTTGTGCTTGTATAGGGCCCTCTGGTCGGACTTTGGGGGCCCCCCCATAGTCCCACACTTTCCCGTAGGAAATGAATGCGTCAAAATTTAACGAATCACAACTCAGTCAGTTTTTGACATAGGGCTACGAAACTCAGCAAGCTTGATTCCAGGTGCAATCTGAAGTGACATGTGATGCCCATGGGGCCCTTGTGGACTCGACTGGGCACTGGGGCCCCTGGCGGACCAATGACCTCAACTCAGTCAGTTTTCAACCTACGGCCACAAAATTTGTCAGTCTTGGTCTCGAGTCCAATCTAATGTCACATGTGATGCCATGGGGCCCCTGAGGTCCGTGGCTGGGCACTGGGACCCCTGGCAGTGCATTGACTGTCACGCATTCACTTTTTAACCTATGGCCACGAAATTTGTCAGGCTTGGTACCGGGTGAATTCTGAGGTGACTTGTGATGACAGAGGGCCCTGAGATGGCACTGTATGTAATTCAGTCAATTTTTGACTACACTCACAAAACTAACATTAAAACCATTAAATAATCCATATAAAATTGATTTAACAAAAAATACTTGAAAATCTAGTGGGTATGCATGATTACTGCCCCATATCTGAGGTATACACAGTGGTTTTAGTGCTGTATGTAATGTGGCTGAAATGCTATTAAAATTAAAACAATTAACTTATTTATATAAAATTCATTTTACATAAAACGGAAATTCAGTGGGTGTGCATGATTACTGCCCTCTAGCTGTGCTATACACAGTTGTTTTAGTGCTGTATGTAATGTGGCTGAAATGCTATTAAAATTAAAACAATTAACATATTGAATTAAAATAATTTTACATAAAATTGAAAATCCAGTGCGTGTGCATGATTACTGCCCCCTAGCTGTGCTATACACAGTTGTTTTCAGTGCTGTATGTCATGTGGCTGAAATGCTATTAAAATTAAAATTCTTAAAAATTTAATATAAAATTGATTTTACATAAAATTGAAAATCCAGAGGGTGTGCTTGATTACTGCCACCTAGCTGTGCTATACACAGTGTTTTTTATTGCTGTATGTCATTTGGTTGAAATGGTATTAAAATTACAACAATTAAAAATTTAATATAAAATTGATTTGACATAAAACTGAAAATCCTGTTGGTGTGCATGATTACTGCCACCTACCTGTGCTATACACAGTCGTTTTAAGTGCTGTATGTCATGTGGCTGAAATGCTATTAAAATTAAAACAATTAACATATTGATATAAAATTGATTTTACATAAAATTGAAAATCCAGTGGGTGTGCATGATTACTGCCCCCTAGGTGTGCTATACACAGTGGTTTTAAGTGCAGTATGTCATGTGGCTGAAATGCTATTAGAATTAAAATTCTTAAAAATTTAATATAAAATTGATTTTACATAAAACTGAAAATCCTGTGGGTATGCATGATTACTGCCACCTCGCTATGTTATACACAGTGGTTTTAAGTGCAGTATGCCATGTGGCTGAATTGCTATTAAAATTAAAATTCCTAAAAATTTAATATAAACTTGATTTTACATAAAATTGAAAATCCAGTGGGTGTGCATGATTACTGCCTCCTAGCTGTGCTATACACAGTCGTTTTAAGTGCTATTTGTATTGTGGCTGAAATGCTATTAAAATTACAACAATTAAAAATTCAATATAAAATTGATTTTACATAAAATTTAAAATCCAGTGGGTGTGCATGATTACTGCCACCTAATTGTTCTATACACAGTGGTTTTGTATGTAATGTGGTTAAAATACTATTAAAATTAAAATAATTAAAGAGTAATATTTTATATTGCACCGAAAATCTTAAGGCTGTATCATTACTGCTGCCCAGATGCACTGTACACAGCTGAATTTTATGCTGTGTGTAATATGGCTGCATTGCTATTGAAATTCAAGTAATTAATAATTAAATAAAATACATACTGTACTGCCATCTAGGGGATGTGTATAGACACAGGAGTTATGGAGTCATTCACGGTTTTCCTGTACAGGTCCGTATAGTAATGTGAACGGGGGAAATTTATATTTAAATACACTGAAACAATTTCGGAGACAACAAATTAATGTGCATAGTTGTAGGCGTGGTGTAGAAAGGTATGCATTTTATTCTGATTGTAACAGTGCCCTACGTTTTTCGCTATTAACACAAAAAGACGGGAACATAAAATGTCATTAAAACCGCAAAAGAAGAGGTGTGCATCATTCTCTGTGACTCTCATTCTCTCCGTACTGTCCTGAATATGTAAGTGTTTACTGGCTACCATAATCCGTTCAATAGTTATTAGAGCCGTAAAAACGAATATCGAAAATAAAACTAACTTTACCGTGGTCATTTGTTGTGCGGGTGTGTTAATACTCGTTTGCAAGTGAATGGCTTTGTGTATAGTGTGGTAATTTGGGCAAAGCACATCAGAATTATCAACATCAAGTAACAACATATTATATCAAAGTAAGTGTTTTTGTGTAAGAATATAATTAAATGTATAAGCAAATGTTCTTGTGCAGGCTGTGAACATTAAAAGAAAACCGTTTGCTGCTAAACTCGGCTAAGCCATTGCGTTAATGTTAATCTCCATATGGAATTCCAATATCTCCATATGGAATTTGCAAAAACTAATGTTAATCTCCATATGGAATTTGCAAAAACATGTGTATTGTGTATATTGTGTATATTGTGTATTGTGTATTAACTTGTGTAAAAACTTGTGGGTTACTTATATCTAACTAACATTGTGAAATATCTACCTGATTGACCAGAGTAATACATTAGTTGATTAAATAATACATGGCAAGTAGCTTTTAGCTAGTACATAATTTGTCTTTTGCTTAAAAAGTGCTATTAATTTACTCATGCATTCTTTCAACAGGTGATGCGCTGATTCCAGCTAAGTTGACTGCATTATCCAAACTGAGATAAAGGCAAGTTGTCAACCACAGTTGTTGGATAAAGTAAAAACTGTGCTGCAGTACAGTACCAGAAATGTATGTAGTATAGAAGCTGTATAGACAATGACTGAAACAAGAATTTATTGTAGGTGCATGAAAATGTTTTACTATAGGTGATTACTCTTCTAGTTCCAGTTCGACATCCACACCTACTAGAAAAAAAACCAATTGAGAGTGACTGGCACTACAATTTTGAAATACCTTGGAATAAACTGCACTCCGAAGTATCCAACAAACTTCAACAGGCAAAGCGACCAACAGCAAGAGAAAGGATGGACATAATTAGACTGATTGTTTCTGAAATTCTTACTGTCTGTCCAAAACCAAACAAAAAACACTTAAATTAAATTGGACGAAAGATGGTGTTGACATACCCTAAGTAATTTCAATTTCATTCACGGGGAAGTGGTCGGAAGTGGCTATGATTCTATGACCAAACAGTTGATTTGCCGGGTGGAAAATTACAAAAGGCTATATGCATAAAAGTGCAAGTACAAGTGACCTAGGACAGCCACCATCCAAGAATAAGAATAAAGACTCCTATGGTTGCATAAATTGGCAGCTAGCCAGAATGCCTGCCTCAGAGACACAGAAAAGCCAGGCAAAACACAAGCAAGATCTCCAGAAGATGTTTAATGAGGTTAGATGCAATTTGAGTGTTGGTGGGGAAAAATATATCTGCCACTTATTTCAGTCAAATGCAAGACATATTGAAGGCATGAGCACCAGCATTCTTTTACAGGAGTGGCCTTTCCTCTTTGAAGTACATGGTATGAAGATTCACTTTAAGGAGCTCACAGGTGTTGACCTTTTCAAAGACTTTGAGGCAAACCGCAAGGGTGTTTGAGTACATGAAGGCCAACGCTAAGGACAAAAAAGGAAAACTCAAGGAGATTGTTTCTGCAGTGGAAAAGTCAAGAAGCCAGACAGCAAGGTCCATCCTTATGCTGGTGGAACATTTTAATGAAGATAGCACCAAGATGCTTCACTATGTTGTTCCAGAAGAGGTCAACCTAACAGAACTGCTTAGTGTACCGTGCATCATCGTCTGTGGTAAGTATCTAGTTATTCACATTAATAATAATTTATTGGCCTCGGAGTTGTACAGCAGGGAGGCTTGCTTCCTTTGGTGGATTGCTGGTTCGAATCCTGGTGATGCCACAGCAATCAAAGTTCAGAGCCTTGAGATAGCATAATTGGCTGTGCTCGCAGGGAGGGAGTGGAGGTATGCCATCTCCCCTATCGATCACTGTGACACTAGAGCCAATCAGGAGCCTCTGTGAGCTCATGAACACAGAAGGCGGCAGAAGCGCTTTCCTCCGAATACATTATACCCCATATCACATTCAGATTTAGCATGAACAACAAATTGGACGAAAGTGGTCAGCTGGCTTCACTTGCCTTGAAGGAACCAACAATGGTTGGTAGATATCAATGGACAAGAGATGTGAGTAAAGATGCATAATAGCTGGGAACTGGACATGACAAAATAAGACGAAACATTTGTAAAATAAATCTGAATCACTTGAATACATTTTTGTTAAGAAATAAATGCAGTAACATATCCAGTGTAATAATTTGGCTGGACAGAATAATAATAATAATAATAATAATAATAATAATAATCATAATAATTGCTGACTCGTAATTTTTTTTGGAGCCCTTTGCTTTGATTACAGCTCATTCATAGTGGCATCACTTCAACAACAAATGTTTTTGTTGTTATGAAAGAGTTTCCAGCTGTAAATGGCTTTTAATGGTTTAAATTGGATGTATGGCAGCCCCAGTAAAAGATTTGTTTTTTAATAGAAAAAGTTTTTTTCACAGGAACATCCCCTTTTGTGTCATCTTCCTTTATGGTAGCAGTAGATGGAGTCATAGTTAATTCAATTAGTTTCACTGATGCCTTCCTCTTGATGTTCACATTGTTCTACTGCATGAATATTGACTACTCATCTGAGCTCTCCGCTACAATGGAGTTCATTCAAAGCTGAGAACTTTTAATAATTTATTAAATTTTACATTTAGTAATGTTCCATTATGCATTAAAGTTTGAATGTGGCTTTGGCAAAGTTGTTTGTAATTAGTTTGTCTGCACATAATGAGTACACAAATAACTCTGCTTGTTCCTAAAGTGATTTTGACTTCTTTCTAATGCGAATGTTCTTGTTCATCTAACAGATGCGTCTTCCAAATCAACGCTGACAAAGGAACTAAAGTAGAGCAAAACAAGAAAAAGAAGCAGTGTGCTACTAATCCAAAAGTCCTCTCCCTCATTACAAATTTGACAGACTTTGAATGGACAGTAAAGTAAAAGGCTTAAGGGGTATAGTATGTGTATATACACAAACAACACACACCACACGACACACACATGGTACACACATGGCACATACCCTCCACATAAGATACACCACAAATACACATGCGCCACACACACTACACATACACACACTACGCAGGACACACACATACACACCTCATGTAGGATACACACACACACTACACATACACACTCCACGTACGACACACACAAACTCTACGCAGGACGCACACACACACACAAAACACAACACGCTCACGACAAACACAACACACCACACACAATACATAAACACACAAACCAACAAGGCCAAAAGTATGTAGACACCAAGTATATGCCACATTTTTTCTGATTTCCACATTTCAGGCACCGTTGTAATTCTTTCAGCAAATGCAGATCTAGTTTTAAAGATGTTTTACTGTTTAGCATTGTAAAATTATAATGCTGGCTATATAATGTGATTATTTAGTAAAATACAGTTTTAAGATAAGAGGTTTACAAAGTTATACATGTATAAAGTGTTTATGTATGCACTGCAGTGCGAAAATAAATCTTTTCTGTTGGAAATATCATTTTTTAGCCATTTTGTTACCGTAGTACCAACAAACTAGAAAACATAAGACCCATTTTTGAACATGGTGTTTGGATGAAGTAATAGAATTTGTTTTTATTTATTTTCAAAACCATTTTTCAAAACATGACTCTAAAACTGTAAGAATTAATGTTATCTAAAGCATTTGTTGTGAAATGACATACTTTGAAATTTATAACGGTTAAAACGGCTAAAATGAAAGATTAAAAATCACAAAATTTATTTGAAATTGCATGCATTTATTAAAATACAAATATTTATTTTTCATTTTTTATAATTGTGAAAATGTCTAAAATGATATTAAAAATCATTATAAAAAGGAAATTAACAGTAAAATTACAAACATTTATTATATTTTTAAATATTCTTCATTACATTAAAACTACATTAAAACTATTATAAAAAAGAAATTAACTGTAAAATTAAATACATTTTATTATATGTTTAAACATTGTTTCAATTTTAATTTTGAAAATTGCTAAAATTACATTAAAAACATAAAAAGAAAATGAACTGTAAAATTACATAGGTTTATTGTATTTTTTAAATATTATTGCAATTGTGTAATTGTGAAAATGACTAAAATTACATTAAAAACCATCATAAAAAAGGAAAGTAATTGTAAAATTACATACATTTATTATAGTTTAATTGTGAAAACTGTTAAAATTACAGATAAAAACTATTATAGAAATGAAAGTATTTTTGTTACGTTTTTTTACCATAATCTATTCATGGTTTTTCTATGAAAAATTACATGACAGTAAGTTGCAGTAAATTTACGGTTTTCTACTGGCAACTTTGCTGCCAGTCTTTTAGCATTTTTTTACGGATTTTTTTTTTTACAGTGTACCACAACCTCACGACTCACTTCACACCTTATCCCGTGAAGGAGTGAGAGAGGACGGGCTTCACCGCCACTTTGTTTTTCACGAAAAACGGCTTGTACGCGATGATATAATTCAATATGGATTATCTCTACCGTTTGTGTAGCAAAAACAAACAACTAGTAAAGATAGAAAAGGTGTTGAAAGTTAGAAACCAGTCACTCTCACACACACGCTCTCCACACCTGCCCTCCACACACACCCAGCATGAGAGAGAGAGAGAGAGAGAAAGAGAAATTTTTCTATTCTTCTTTTAACACTACTTACATTTGCTCCATTCTAAGAATGAGACCCCTAGCCATTACGTTGTGGAACATGAAGGGCATCAACCCAAAGGACAGATATTCTCTAAATAAGAAGATCTTATGTTTGTCTCCTTTACTTCTCCTAGACATAATTAATACATGTTTGAGATCAATGTGAGATTTAAGCTTATTTCTCCTGTTTCAGAAATTTGTCTCCTGAGAAACAACGCTTGAATTTTCAAAATATCATTTCTTAAATTCTTCTTAAGTTTGTCCTAAGTTCATCTCATCTCAGGTTCGTCTAATCATGCAAAACATGAGAAACATTTGAGATCTTAAATCAAACTTATAGTTGTCTCACAGAAGACGTATGATACTATTTACATAAGAAACATTTAAGATCTCATAATTGGCTTTTTTAGGTCTCTTCTAACAAGTTAAAGTTCATCTTATTGTTGACTCATAACAAGAAATCCATAAGAAACAGCGAATTCCCAATTTTCTGAATATACCTTGATAAACTTATCTGTCATTACTAATACTCAAATCTATTTATTTTGAGAAAGTAATTCTAAATAAAATCACAATTCAAATCTCCATATGTGTATGTTAAAGTACACAAGTTTATTTTCTGTACAATTTACTTTTACTTACAGGTGTAGATAAGGCGACAATAAAAGTATCCAAAGACTTAGTCACCCACAAACAAGCAAGATTTCTGGCCCTCACAGACCTGTAACTTCTTTAAGAAGCTCTTCTGTCCTCCACTCGTTACCTGTATTAATGGCACCTGTTTGACTTCGTTATCTGTATAAAAGACACCTGTCCACAGCCTCAAACATTCAGACTCCAAACTCAACCATGGGCCAAAGAGCTGTCGAGGACACCAGGAAGAAAATTGTAGACCTGCAGCAGGCTGGGAAGAGTGAATCTACAATAGGCAAGCAGGTTGGTGTGAATAAATCAACTGTGGGAGCAACTGTAAGAAAATTGAAGACATACAAGACCATTGATAATCTCCCTTGAACTGGGGCTCCACGCAAGATATCCTGTGGGGTCAAAATGATCATGAGAACAGTGAGCAAAAATCCCAGAACTACAAGGATGGACCTGATGAATGACCTGCAGAGAGCTGAGACCAAAGTAACAAAGCTACCATCAGAAACACACTACATCGAGAGGGACACAGATCCTGCAGTGCCAGGCGTGCCCCCCTGCTTAAGCCAGTGCATGCCCAGGCCCGTCTGAAGTTTGCCAGAGAGCATATGGATGATCCAGAAGAGGATTGGGAGAATGTCATGTGGTCAGATGAAACCAAATTAGAACTTTTTGGTAAAAACTCAACTGAGGAAGAAGAATGCTGAGTTGCACCATACCTACTGTGAAGCATGGGGTTGGAAAAATCATGCTTTGGGGCTGTTTTTCTGCAAAGGGGACAGGACGACTGATCCGTGTTAAGGGAAGAATGAACGGAGCCATGTATCGTGAGATTTTAAGCCAAAACCTTCCATCAGTGAGAGCATTGAAGATGGAACGTGGCTGGGTCTTCCAGCATGACATTTATCCCAAACACACCGCTCGGGCAACGAAGGAGTGACTCCGTAAAAAGCATTTCAAGGTCCTGGAGTGGCCTAGCCAGTCTCCAGACCTCAGCTCCATAGAAAATTTGTGGAGGGAGTTGAAAGTCCGTGTTGCCCAGCGACGGCCCCAAAACAACACTGCTCTAGAGGACATCTGTATGGAGGAATGGGCCAAAATACCAGCTACAGTGTGTGCCAAGCTGGTGAAGACTTACAGCAAACGTTTGACCTCTGTCATTGCCAACAAAGGTTATGTTACAACGTATTGATTTGAACTTTTGTTATTGACCAAATACATATTTTCCACCATAATTTACAATTAAATTAATTAAAAATCCTACAATGTGATGTCTTGGATTTTTTTTTTCTCATTTTGTTTCTCATAGTTGAAGTGTAGCTATGATGAAACTTACAGACCTTTCTCATCTTTCTGAGTAGGAGAACTTGCACAATCAAAGACTGACTAAATACTTTTTCCCCCCACTGTATTTGAAGAGATTATTGCCTCATGAGAAAGCTCCCTCAAAGAAAATTATTTCATGAAATTGTTAATTATACCACAATTAGTTCCAACCTCACAATCTGATTGGCTGAGAAATTTTTCCCATGACATTATTGATGATAACAGCACTCTGACAGACGCTCTATAAATATTACTCTGCGGCATACACACGGAACCTAGCAACGAAGCCCGCCCTAAAAAGCAGCCAACTTATAATGAGTAAAACGCTGCCAAAATGAAAGCTATAATGAGTTTATAAAATCTGTTGGTTTTGAAAACTATTTAAATTTGGAAGATGAAGCTATTAATTACCAACCTGAACCAAAGCTTTATCACTTTTAGGATTTGGAAGCTGGAAAAGCGAAAGTCAGTACTTTAAATCAAACGTCCCAGCTCTTAATGGACTCACAGCTCGACTGAAGAGCAACGAGACTGCAGATCAGGTTTAGTCCCAACAACAAAAATGATGAATCAGCTTCATCCCTCACAAAGACGTCGTTTGCTGGAGTTAAACTCGACGTCTGTCATTAAACACCATCCACGGCTAATCGGAGCTTCGTTCATCTGACAGTCCAGCTCTTAACCCAGAGAAGCTGCTGATGCTCTGTAAATCTGCCGGTACATTTCTGACTGATAAGATTTACATTAAGAGCTTCATCATACTAATTTATAATCACTAATCAAATGGGATTCTAGACTTTGCTTAGAACACCAGGATCTCACTCCGATTTGGCTTCAAGTCGGTAGAATAGTGATCTTAGTAACAGCCTGCCCTTATAACCACCACCCTTTTTATTTGCTGAATGTACAGTGGTGCTTAAAAGTTTGTGGAACCCTTTAGAATTTTTCTATACTTCTGTTCCGCGTAAATATTACCTAAAAACAAAACAATCATCAGCATGTTTTTTTACCAAGTCCTAAAAGTAGATAAGAGAACACGGTTTAAAACAAACCGATTATACTTGGTCATTTATTTATTGAGGAAAATTATCCAATATTACATATTAGTGAGTAGCAAAAGTATGTGAGCCTTTGCTTTCAGTATCCGGTGTGACCCCCTGTGCAGCAATAACTGCAACTAAACGTTTCCTGTAACTGTTGATCAGTCCTGCACACCGGCTTGGATTAATTTTAGCCCATTCCTCCATACAGAACAGCTTCAACTCTGGGATGTTGGTGGGTTTCCTCACATTAACTGCTGACTTCAGGTCCTTCCACAACATTTCCATTGGATTAACGTCAGGACTTTGACTTGGCCATTCCAAAACATTAACTTTATTCTTCTTTCACCATTCTTTAGTGGAACGGCATGTGTGCTTAGGGTCCTTCTCTTGCTGCATGACCCATCGTCTCTTGAGATTCAGTTAATGGACAGATGTCCTGTCATTTTCCTTTAGAATTCTCTGATATAACTCAGAATTTATTGTTTCATCAATGATGGCAAGCCGTCCTGACCCAGATGCAGCATAACGGGCCCAAACCATGATACTACCATCACCATGTTTCACAGATGGCATAAGGTTCTTATGCTGGAATGCAGTGTTTTCCTTTCTCCAAACATAACACTTTTCTTTTAAACCAAAAAGTTCTATTTTGGTCTCATCCATCCACAGTACATTCTTCCATTAGCCTTCTGGCTTGTCCACGTGATCTTTAGCAAACTGTAGACGAGCAGCAATGTTCTTGTTGGAGAACAGTGGCTTTCTCCTTGTAGCCCTGCCATGCACACCATTGTTGTTAAGTGTTCTTCTGATGGTGGACTCATGAACATTAACATTAGCCAATGTGAGAGAGGCCTTCAGTTGCTTAGAAGTTTCTTCGGGGTCCTTTGTGACCTCGCCAACTATTACGCACCTTGCTCTTGGAGTGATCTTTGTTGGTCGACCACTCCTGGGCAGGGTAACAATGGTCTTAAATTAGCTCCATTTGTACACAGTCTGTCTGACTGTGGATTGGTGGAGTCCAAACTTTAGAGATGGTTTTGTAACCTTTTCCAGCCTGATGAGCGTCAACAACTCTTTTTCTGAGGTCCTCAGAAATCTACTTTGTTCGTGCCATGATACACTTCCACAAACTTGTTGTGAAGAGCAGACTTTGATAGATCCCTGTAAATATAAATAAAGATCTATAAATAAAACAGGGTGCCCACTCACACCTGATTGTCATCCCATTGACTGAAAACACCTGACTTAATTTCACCTTCAAATTAACTGCTAATCCTAGAGGTTCACATACTTTTGCTACTCACTAATATGTAATATTGGATCATTTTCCTCAATAAATAAATGACCAAGTATAATATTTTTGTCTCATTTGTTTAACTGGGTTCTCTTTATCTACTTTTAGGACTTGTGTGAAAATCTGATGATGTTTTAGGTCCCATTTATGCAGAAATATAGAAAATTATAAATGGTTCACAAACTTTCAAGCACCACTGTAAGTAAACATTATTTTTAATGAATTAAAATTTACCAATCGATACATTTGTGTTATTGTCTGTATAATAAACAGTTTTTGGAAATTCTGTTCCTCGACTTCAATGACTGAAGGGGTAACAGAATGGAACTATTTTACCTCAGGAAGGCTGATAAACAAATCGTTTCTTCTGTGCTCTTTATCTTAAAATCTAACAGTAAATGGTGATAAAGGAACTGTGGTATTGTCACGCCCGCTACCAGCACAGCTCCAAGCGCACGCCTTCTACGTCGCTCGTCCTCTCCCTCCTTCTAATCACGCACACCTGTTCCCATTTTTACGCCTCGCTCTCCCCCTATTTAGACACCCATCCGTTCCCCTTTCAGTTGCTATACCACTTGGTTACCTACCTCGTCACGTAGCTCCGTTACAGTCCTCATTCTCTGTGCTGCTCTCAGCTATCAATAAAGCCTCTTCTCGTATCCACCTGCCTGCGTTTGTCTCCTACTTCCCACCAGCGTTACAGTTGGTATAGCCACCATGGAGACAGCGGTTAGTGGAACCAACCTTGGTCCTACTCCTGCTCCTGAGCAACAGCTCGCCGAGCTCCGCGCCCAGCTCGAGGAAGTGGCTTGGGCCGTCACGCTTCTCGCCGACAACCAGCGCTCGCTCAGCTCGCTGGTCCCCTCTGTTCACGAGCTCACCCAACGCGTGTCACAGCTAACGCCATCCTCAGCCGCCGCAGAGTTCCCTGCCTCAGTTCTGCTTCCCCCCAGCCCTCCGTGGGCCCCGCCCCCGCACTCGGCCTTTAGGATCGCTCTACCGGAGAAATATGACGGAGACCCGGAGCGCTGCGAGGAGTCCGAAGTCCACCGGAGTCCGACGCAGCCTGCATAGCCTTGGTAGTCTCCCTCCTCTCTGGCCTTGCCTTGGATTGGGCCACCCCCATCTGGTCCCACCAGGGAGTTGGAGCAAGGGATTACAGCTGCTTTTGCTTTCCGCTCCGTTTTTCAGCATTCTCGTGAGGGTTGCTCCAGCGGTGACTTACTACTCACTCTGCACCAGGGATGCTGCTCGGCTGCCGACTACGCCCTCCAATTCCGCACCTTGGCTGCACAGAGTGGATGGAATTCACCTGCTCTTCTCTCTGCATTCCATCAGGGTCTACGTCCCGACCTCAGGAGGGAATTGGCCGGGCGTGACCTCAACCTCACCTTGGAGCAACTCATCTCTCTCACCATACGCCTGGACCAACTCCTCGTTCCCCGACCCACCGCCGCTCCTCGCTCCACGCTGTCTCTTGCCATCCGTGACTCCTCGCCTCCCGCCGAGCCCATGGAGCTCGCTCGCACTCGCCTCTCCTCCAAGGAGCGTCGTCGCCGCTTTGAGCGGGGTCTCTGTTGTTACTGCAGTTCTAACCGTCACCTGCGCCCCGCCTGCGACCTCGCGCCGCATCACGGGCCTACTGACGTGCATGCCGGGGACGCAGCACTCACACCCCGGGTGAGTCAACCCCCTCTTATTCCTTCCTTCGCTCTGCCTGTGCTCTTGCGGCTCTCTCATACCGAGGCCTCCCTTACAGCCCTGATAGACTCCGGTGCCCAGGGGAACTTCATCGCCGACCGCCTCGTCACCGAATGGAATATCCCCTGCACTTCTCTCCCCGCGGCCCAGCGGATTTCTACTTCTATTGTCGCTTCATAAGGAACTTCAGCCGCACGGTGGCGCCCCACACCGCGCTTCTGCGGGGCAATCCCCGTTCCCTCCGCTGGTCCCCGGAGTCTGAGCAATCCTTCTCTGCCCTCAAATCCGCCTTCACCCACGCTCCAGTTCTGAGCCACCTCGACCCGGATCGCTCCTTCGTCCTGGAGGTCGACGCATCTTCGGTGGGAGTGGGGGCTGTTCTTTCGCAACGCCTGGGCGATCCCCCTAAGCTACATCCCATCGCCTTCTACTCTCACAAACTCACCCCCACCGAACGGAACTATGACGTAGGAGACCGCGAACTGCTGGCCATCAAATTGGCCCTCGAAGAGTGGAGACATTGGCTCGAGGGTTCCAAGCATCCTTTCTTCGTCCTCACCGATCACAAAAACCTGGAGTACCTGCACTCTGCCAAACGCCTCAACGCCCGTCAGGCCCGCTGGTCACTCTTCTTCTCTCGCTTCACTTTCTCCATCTCCTATCGGCCCGGCTCCAAGAACACCAAAGCAGACACACTTTCTCGCACCCTCGACCCCGTCTCGGCCGCCCCGGAGGCTCCTGCACCCATCCTCCCGGCCTCATGTGTCGTTGGCACCATCCATTGCGACTTTGAGCGAGAACTGGATGACAGGCTTTCCCGAATGCACATCTTATCGGAATGCCCAGCGTACAGGAAATTCGTTCCCTCCAGCCTCCGGGACCGTCTCATCGCCTGGGCACACGTCTCCCTATGCTCTGGCCACCCTGGAGAGACCCGCACCCATCAACTCCTGGCCGCGCGCTACTGGTGGAAGAACATGCGCAGAGATGTACATCAGTTCGTGGCTTCCTGCAGCGTCTGCGCCCAATGCAAGACATCTCGCACCCTTCCCTCTGGTCTGCTCCATCCCTTGCCCATTCCGCAATGGCCCTGGTCTCACATCGCCATCGACTTCGTCATGGACCTCCCGTCCTCTCATGGGTTCACCACTATCCTCTCCGTCATCGACCGCTTCTCCCGTGCCATGCGCTTCATTCCTCTGAGCAAGGTCCCCTCCGCTCTGCAAACGGCCGAGTGCCTCTTCGAGCACGTCTTCCGCCTCTTTGGCATCCCCGAGGACATTCTCTCTGACCGGGCCCTCAATTCACCTCCGCGGTCTGGCGAGCTTTCGTGCGTAAGCTGGGTGCTGCCGTCAGTCTCTCTTCGGGCTACCACCTGCAGTCGAATGGACAGTGCGAACGTTCCAACCAGGAGCTGAAAAAATTCCTGCGCTGCTACTGTCTTCACAACCCGCTAGACTGGAGTCAGTTCCTTTCCTGGGCCGAGATAGCCCAGAACTCCCTCCGGCATTCCGCCACTGGCCTCACGCCGTTCCAGTGCGTCTTGGGTTTCCAACCCCCCTTTGTTCCGTGGGACTCCACGCCCTCGAACGCCCCGGCCGTCGACGGCTGGTTCCGATTCAGCGAGGATGTCTGGTGCCAGGTACACCTGAAAATCGACAGGGCGATCTGGCGCTTCAAGAGGCACCCCACCCCTGCTGATCGTCCGGGAGATCGTGTCTGGCTGTCGATGTGGGACCTCCGCAACGCCCAGGGAAGTACCCAATTTTCTCCCCGCTTCTTGGGGCCCTTCAAAGTACTCAGACGGTTGAATGACGTTACCTATCGCATAGAATTACCACCTCACTTACACATCTCTCCCTCTTTCCACGTCTCGCTCCTCAAACCCTGGGTCACCGGGCCGCTGGCCGGGTCCTCTCCTTCGGACCGGCCCACGACTGCCAGGCGGGGGGAGGCTCCCACCTACACGGTCCACGGTCGCGCATCCAGTACCTGGTCGAATGGGAGGGCTACGGTCCGGAAGAGCACAGCTGGGTGGATGCCAAGGACGTCCTGGATCCCCTCCTCATCCAGGAATTCCACACCGCCCGTCCTGACTGCCCGGCCGCCCGCGCAAGTTCTCCACGGGTTCCCTGGCCTCCGACACCCGCCACGCCCTGCACGAGCCCTTCGAGGGGGGTACTGTCACGCCCGCTACCAGCACAGCTCTAAGCGCACGCCTTCTACGTCGCTCGTTCTCTCCCTCCTAATCACGCACACCTGTTCCCATTTTTACGCCTCGCTCTCCCCCTATTTAGACACCCATCCGTTCCCCTTTCAGTTGCTATACCACTTGGTTACCTACCTCGTCACATAGCTCCGTTACAGTCCTCATTCTCTGTGCTGCTCTCAGCTGTCAATAAAGCCGCTCCTCGTATACACCTGCCTGCGTTTGTCTCCTACTTCCCACCAGCGTTACAGGTATAATCGCAGTAATACACTCGAGGTCGTGCTTTAACATGAGATATTGGCACCGGTGTTCTGATCTTCGATGTGTGTGTGTATATATATAAAACACATTGTTTTATGGTAGTGTGGTGTTAAAGTTTTGGCTTAAACTGTATTTTAATGGCAGAGGGGAACATGCAGGGAGTTATAAGGCACAATAGTCCCCAATGAGAACTTATTTCAAATTCTCCACTGTTTTACCATCATCAACATTACGTATTTAAAAACTCAGACACATGCTGGTTCATTGATGGTTTTGGATATTAAATAAAATAGTTATCAGCAGTGACTACAACACAAATAAAAACACTTTATCTAAATATCACCAGTGATCCAACACATGATAATAGTTTTTAATATGTAATGTTTTTTTAAGGGAAAAATTTAATCTAAAGGAAAAAAAAAGTTTTAATTAAATCCTTTAAATATTCCTCCACAATGAGCAGAATAAAATGATTACAATACATTTTAGACTTTACTTTCTGTGAGGGAGCTTTTAGAGGTGGGCGTCTAGTTCCTATCAACACCACAGTTTTGACTCTAACTTTCTATAGAATTCAGTATTTTATACCAAACCCCTGTGACTGGCCATTTAAATCATCTCAGCCATTTAATTATGCACTGAAAATGCAGTGGCGTTCCACTCTAAGAACTGTTTTCTCTTAGTGTTCACATTGTTATGAAGTGTTTTTATTTACTATGTGTACTTCATTTAGTTAGTATTATTTACTATGTTGGTAAATATTGTTTTCTACATTATGTAACAATGCTTTTTATGTGTGTATGCATTTGTTGTGTTTACACTGTTGTATAACTGCTGTTAAAATATTTACAATTCAGTTGCACTAATTCTTTTTATACAAAAAAACTCTGAACCAACTGCATCTCCTCATAAGTAACTGTATGTCTTAGGAGTTTCTCCAGGTATTAGTAATGCAGCTTTCAACTAGACATGGATAAGAAATAAATAAGATCTCACCCAGTTTAACTTAAGATCTCAGTGTTGTCTTATGTTTCTTACTTGGATCTCTTTTATGTCTGAATAGAAGCTTATTCTCTTTAAAGGTTCATATAAGACATAAATGAGAAACATCTAAGAAATCATTCAGCAGTCTATCAGTGTAGAATGAGATCTTAGGCTTTTCTCATTTGTCTATAGAATGTCTTACAAATAATTGCTTAGGTGTTTCTACTTTTTTCTCCTAAGGGGGGTTTAGGAGAAATAATTCAGAAATGGGTAAGCCTTTGTTAAGACAAAATTAAGAACTTATCTATTTCTCTTCAGCCATAAAAGAGACGATCTTAAGAATTTTTTTTTTTCCTTTGGGAAATCTTCATTGTTTGGGTGCAAAAGTCAAACTCTGGACTTTGAACAAAACACTAAAGACATGGATAATCCTTCAGGAAACCGGGTGTAGATCCACCATTCACCGTTCAAAAGATTACAAAGACATCATCATCCCCTCTACTAAATACCCAGCAATCAGGAGAGGTAGGGAATCAGGTGGAATTATAATATTTCCTACTATACTCTATTTTTTTCTGTTTGTTTGTTTGTTTCTCTTCTTATTTGTTATATGTAAAAAAAAACAATGTCTTTTTAATGATTTAGCAATATTGAACTAATTGTGACAGTCATGCTAATAAAGCTCATTGAATTGAATTGGGGGGTGTAAGGAAGGACAAGCACAGTGAGTGAAGCAAAGGGTTGCATGCAGGTTTACAGTTACATACGATTTTACCTATGTTAAATAATAAAAAGCAATATGTGAACTTAAATGTTCACAGCAATAATATAAAAGCTGATAAACGGGAATCAGGTGGAATTATAATATGGTTTAAATCAGAATTATCAAACCATGTAGAAGTAGTAAAATCACAAAAATCACACATTTGGCTCAAAATAAATAAATAAAAATCAGTCCAAAAGGCATCTTTTTATGTGAAGTATACATCCCACCAAGAGACTCCCCATATTATGACGAGGAGATCTTCCCCCAGCTCCACACTGAGATCTGCAACTTCAAGGTCCAGGGAAGTGTGCTGATCTGTGGAGATCTTGATGCACGCACTGGATCGCTATCCGACCTCAATACTGAGCAAGGCAGCAGTTACATATTTGGACATCAGTACCCCAGAAATATCACCAACCTTTCTCGTAACAACTCAGATTCCCAAACCAACAAAAATGGAAAGGATCTAGTGCAGCTCTACCAAAGCCTGAATCTGTACATCGTTAACGGTAGGTTACGAGGGGACACATTAGGAAAATGCACTTTCTGCTCACCTCTTAGTAATAGCACTGTAGATTATGCAATAACAGACCTAGATCCTTTCTCTGTCAGCGCATTTACAGTTAAACCACTAACCCCTCTGTCTGATCACAGGCTGATTACAATGTATATTAAAAGGGCAGAAAATAACAATAAAACACACATGCAGCCCAGCAAGCTGCACAACATTAGATGACTTTACAAATGAGCTTAGAATAGTGCAGACAATTAACAGAAATCAATCGGGTGTTATGAAATACAAACGTTATTAAAAAGCTTTCTGGAATCAACATACAATCACAGTAATGAAGGCATTAATCTGGCAATTAGACACCTAAACCAAATTTTTACTAAAACTGCACAAATTGGTAAATTGAAACAAATGAAAAACAAAACATGAACAAAAACATAACAAATAGTTTGATCAAGAATGCCAACAGCTCAAGAAAAAGTTAAGGAACTTATCTAACCAAAAGCACAGAGACCCAAAAAACACAGATTTACGCCTTCAGTACTGTAACGCTTTAAAAATGTATAAACATGCACTCAGAATAAAAAAAGCTCAACACACAAGAGCACAATTAAGACTGATTGAAGACTCCATAAAACACCTTCTGGGAGCACTGGAATGGGATATTTGGACTAGTCATTTTAAATCACTTTATAAACAATCAACCATAAATTCAGGTCATGAACAAAAAGCTATAATTGAAATGCTAAACAAATTGGAATTTGCTATGAAAGACCCCCAAAACCCTCTAGACTATCAGAACATAGAACCATGCTGACGAGGTACAGATTCAGTGCTCAACACAAACTGAGCATCGAGATAATCCGATACAAGAAGTCCTGGCTTCTCCCCGGAGCAAACAGCGTAGAAACAGAGCTGCACTTCCTAACAGAGTACACCAAATGCAGCTCTGTACGAGAGAAATACTTTCAAAAAATCAAAAAAATTCACTCATATTTAGATCATATTTCTGCAAAATATATAAGCTTCTAATAAGTTCACATACTATCAATCAAGGGCTCCCTTCAGGTCCTTCCACAACATTTCAAATGGATCAGGACTTTGACTTGACCATTTTAAAACATTAACTTTTTTACTCATTTTTTACTCTTTTTTACTCATTTTAACATTTAACTCATTTATTTAACTGAGTTCTCTATCTACTTTTAGGTCTTGTGTGAACATCTGACGATGTTTTAGGTCATATTTATGCAGAAATATAAAAAATCCTAAAGCTTTCATAAATTTTCAAGCATTATTGTATTTGACTTGTTGATGGTAGATCATTATTTTACTAAATAAAGTTTACTTTTAGCATGTACATATTAAGCCATAATCTCTTAGTCTGTTTAATCACTAGATATCACAGGATAACTAGCTAAAACTATATATTCAGAAAAGTTCCAAAAAGTACTGTGAGGGTAACTTACACACTCAGTTATAAAGTAGACAAGGTATTTTTGGCCAGGTATTCCAACTAAAAATTGTGTTGTACAGTGATGAATACCAGCTGTTACAAAAGTTGTATATACAATTTTGACACAAGAAAGAAAAATGCTGATGAATATCTAAATGCATGTTACAAATGTGAGTCACATTCCAACAAAATTTGTATCCCCTTAATCCTGGTCAGTCTTGCAGGAAAGCCAGTGCCTAGCCAACACCACAGGGTGTAAGACAGCAACAAGCCAATCCATCATAGGGCACACGACACACTAAGCGCACTTTAGAAACATCAATTTTCATTCACTTTCTTATCTGCTCAATCCTGAACTCGGTCTTTTGAGAGCCGGTGCCCAGCCGGAGGCACAAGGATCAAGGCAGGAACAACCCCAGATAGGGTGCCAATCCATCACAGAGCACATCCACTCACTCACACATTAGCGGCACTTTAGAGACACCAATTAACCTAATATGCATGTCTTTGGACTGTAGGAGGAAACCAAAGCACTCAGAGTAAACCCACAAGGACATGGGAGAACATACAAACTCAATGCAGGCAAAGTCCAAGATCAGGATTGAACCAGGGACGCTAGAGCTGAGAGGTGACCATGCAGGTGACCACTGTGCCACCAAGAATGCTTACAACGTACAAATAAATTTTACCACTGCAAATTGTTGTATCCAAAAATTGGAATACAAAGCACTCATGTATTTTCATTTAACTATTGCACATTTTTGTACAACTACATGGTATTTTTGTACTAGTTATTTAGTTTATTATTTCTTGCTTCATTTTCTTTTTCTTTTTTTTTCTTTTTCTGTTTGGCATTCTTGGTGAGGAGCAAAGAAAGAATTTCAATGTACACAGAAACCTGTTTTCTTATTGTGCAAATGATAATAAACTCTTTGACTTGACTCATGTAAGTCATACCCATACACATACATGTTCACACTTTAGAGATGCCAGTGATCCAAGAACCTATCTTTTGGACATGGGAGGGAACCAGAGCACTGAAGTAAACCACACAGACACTGGGAGAACATGCAAGTTATACACAGGCAGAGTCCTTGTTGGTAATAAAACCATGTCTCTGAAGCTGTGACGTGACAAAGCTGATCACTGAGCCACAGTGCTTGCCCTTTTGCATACAACATTTAAACTGATATTTTAATGGTATTGGATGTCAGCCTGCAATATAACTGCATGTATAATATTTTAATTAGGCTTTTATTTTGAAACAAATCAGTTGACAGCTGCTTTGTGAGCTTTTTAAATATGGAAACTTTATTCAGTGAAAACATTTGTTCTGATTTGCTGTTTCTTTTATAACAACGAAATGATTGATGCTAATAAATTTTATGCAGTGCTACTATTCCATAGATTCAATCTATTTTTTAATTTAAAAAAACACCCAAAAAGTAACCGTTTAGAAATACAGAAAGTGGGCGTTTCTTAGACACAATTTAAACGATGCAATTAATTTGCATTATTTCTGTTTACATTTTGTGTATTTAAAATTGTCCTGATCAGGAACCGACTCCATTTCGTCGCGTTTGCTGAGTCGGTTCTTTTTTCCTTAGTTGACTCCCAGGCGGATCAGAGAGGAGAGAGAGCGAGAGTTTGTCCGTGTGGCCGCCATTAAAGGAGACCAATGTAGCTGTTCAAACTGAGAAAAAAAAAAAAAAAAAAAAGCCTGCTGAGAGAGACGACTATGATCGGATTTTTATTTGTTTTCGGGGTTTAAATGATAGTTGTTGAACACTTCCTAACGTGAACATTATTGTGCAATGACTGAAGAGCATTTTTTAAACTGAACACTTTTTAGGAGACTTGGCTGCTTCAGTGCCAGTCGGTTAGTTGGCTAGCTAACGTTTGCTAGCCTGTTAGCTAGCGCTTAGCAATTCAGGTACTCTGATGCTAAGTAAAGGGGGATGGGGAATTACAGCTAACGATTTAAATACTTATTTTTATTCGATGCTTTACATACGCTGAGCTGTATAACTATTTTCAGAGAGCAGTTTCGACTTGTAGCGCAGGCTCTATCGTTTTTCCGCTTGACTGATGTTCGGGAGTTCAACAAGAGACTGAAGGATTTGAAGAGTTAGCTCGCTAGCTCGCAATTGACGGGTGATTTGTTTCATTATCTGGTCTGCGGGAGTTTGTGCTCCACCAAACCACCGAAACACGCCTCAGATCTGTTCTTGTGATATGAAATGATGGAGCGATTGGCCTCGCTTTGAGGATGAGTTCTTGTTTTGTTCCTAACGGGGCCAGTTTGGAGGATTGCCACTCCAACCTCTTCTGTCTGGTAAGAGATATAATCCTAAAGCTACATAGCTACTAACATTAGCTCAGCGGAGGGGCCCAGGCCTGTTGAAACTGCTTCGTGCGGCTTAATACAGTAATACAAGTTACAAAAGAAGTAATTACACCGCATTTTGTGTGCTAAATGTTTTTCCTTTGCTTGGCATTGTGTTCGAAGTTGTAGTAAGTGATCTAGTACTGGTGTGTAGGTAGTAAACAATGTTTCAACACTTTGCTTACAGTCTGTTAGCCTACTCAGTAACAGTCTGAGATAATACAATGTTTAACGAGTTGTATCCAAAAGCAGCATCTAATTTGTATTGTAATAAGTTTTATTTGTGCAGTTGATTGCCTACAGTGTTCTTGTTTAACTTGATTTTATGAAGTTTTTACAGATCTGCACAAATATTTATAATTTAATCGTGATCACGGTTTCCTCATTCCGCTAAGTAATACTGATGAGCTGAAAGTTAACCTTTAGTTTATACTGACTGGTGCGTTGTTATTTTTTTTGTAATTTATTCAAAATTACATATACAGGACCATTCATTATGATTAAAGAGCAGTCTTATTCTAATTCAGTAATATGCAAATTATGCAGTGTGTAAAATAAGATGTCTTATTTTAATACATTGTGTATCACCAAATGCTGTTCCAGTAGTCATGTAGTCGCAGTAACCAACCAACCAACCTCTGTAACCAGATTATGAAAATTTTAACATAATGGTTGTGTGTTGTATGTTTCGCACTCACATGGATAATCTGTGCTGTGTGTTAAAATGGCTTTGAATTGATTGTAGAATATGTAAAATACCATTCAGTCCAGTTTTGGAGATATTGTATTAGGAAATCCCTAGAAAAATTGTGGTGAATAAGCAAAGTGAGAAATGGTAAAGTGCTTTTAAATAACACATTATATTCTAATAAGCAAAAATATTTATAATTGGAGCTGGTGCTATGCTGACCCATAAGTCTATTTTTATCAGTGTTTTATTTTTTATATAAAAGCTAAATTAAGTATTGTCTGTTTTCAAGACAATTGTAATTTATGAAATATAACTAGAAATATGCTATTACAAATAATTTTTCTTGTCGTGTTATCTTTCGTGGACTCTTAAGGATTCTGGGAACCTTGTTAGGATACATAACATCATGGTATATATGACATATCAAGTGATTTAACATAATTGGATGGATATTTCTGCCTGGAAGCTGCAGCTGCATCCAAATCCACACACAGGTTAGGCTTTTGACTTGGCCATGACAATACTCTGATCTAAACCCCAATAAAAATCTTTGGGATGAGCTGTGGAAATTTATATAAGGCCACTCTGCATTTCCATCTAATGACCATGTAGACAACATTACCAAAAAGCCCTTTAAAAAGAGATTACCAAGATGCCCTGTTTCACCTTCCAACGCATTCCATGCAGTGGCAAGCAGTGGAACCTCAGAATTCAAATGCCTCTTCACTCAAACAGTTCAGATATCGAACAGTCTGCTTAAAATTTTTATAAATTAGATTAAATGGTATAGGGTGCGATATTCCAACCACAATACACTTAATCCAGTCAATTGGGTGGCGATAATGCACCAATGCGGTATGCCAAGCACCATAAACCCCATCCCCCAAAAAGTAAAGGGATGTGCTCATAGGCATATTATGCATGCTATATTGTTATATTCTATATATCTATAATTATGTCAGTCTATGTGTGTGATTTCAGACACACCCTCAGTCTCTGTGCCACTGTCCCTTGATGCGTCAGTTTTGTTTGCCTCGATGACTGTAAAGTTTGACTTTATATTCACTTGTTTCATGTCTTTATTGATTTTATCTGTTGTATTACATTCCTTTGTTTTATTCATTGTACAGATGGTCTTATTCAGTTAGTTGTGGGTTTTCCATTTTTGTAAGCTCATCTGGATTTCGCGTACCATATTTTTCGGACCATAAAGCGCACCGGATTATAAGACGCAATATCAGCGATCGGCTGCTAACGGATCTATTTTCATACATAAAGCGCACCGGGTTATAAGGCGCATGAAATGAAACAAAACTCTTAAGTTCCCTCGGAAACTCAGTTTGGTCTTCTTTACATGGCGCAGGGCGTTTTCTTGCTTAATCCACTTCCGTGTCATTGATTCGTTAATGTTGAATTCTCTCGCAGCTGCTCTATGTCCGTGTTGTACTGCGTGACCGATAGCGTTGAGTTTGAAATCCGCTTCGAAAATGAATGAATGAATGCACATACCCTAATGCTGAAGCACATACCTGTCACGCCGGCGGTGGATTCTCCTCCGCACCGAAAGAGAACGTCGTCGCCCGAGTTTTAGGTCGCTCAGTTTCCGGCAATTGGCCATCTTTAGAAGGGCATTCATTCCAGTAATGCGTTGCAAGGTCTCGTTGGTTTCACTGCGGTTCCGAGCGTTTGTTTGTGCATTTCTAGTATAGTCTTCTACGATATCGACCCCATTGTTTTCGGCAACGACTCCGGTTTTGTTCACCCCTTTATTGATTAACGCACGGCTTTGATTGCATATTTTGGTTTTCGACTTTGGCATGTTTCTGGACTTCGAGTTTGTGTAAATTTGGAAATAAACCTGCACCTGATTCCTGCATCCTTGAGTGAGTGTCATTACAATACCGTATTACTCCGCGATGCTGCGCACTAAGTGGCCGTAAGCTCCGTAACTTACCAAGGCCGTGCTAAAACATTTTGACAGATTAATGAGCGCCGTGCACCATCTACAATCGGTTCTTGGTCAGGAAGCACAACCAGAATTAATTCATACATTAGACACACCGCAGTTTAAGGTGCACTGTCGATTTTTGAGAAAGTTAAAGGATTTTAAGTGCGCCTTATGGTCCGAAAAATACGGTAGTTTGTTATGCGTTTCTTTTTTCTGTTTTTCTTGCCTTTTGGTGTGCACAGTGGAACCTTGAAATTTGAGCTTAATTGGTTCTTGAAGGCCATTCAGATTTGTTCGAACTCGAAATAGTTTCCTTATAGGAAGTAAAGTAAATAGGATTAATCCTTTCACGACTTTTTTGTTTTTTGTTTTTTTTACACACCTATATTCATATGCAAGTAATTAATGGTCGTGTTGGTCACTCAAACCCGACACCATATACTTATTGACTGGAGTTCTAACAATAAAACACATTCTATTCAACTGTCCTGCTCACAATTCCACAAGGCAAACTTTCCATCATGAAGAAAATAGTAGACTTATTTGAAAACACCCCATCTGAGAAAATACTGGACCTTATATAAGACACTTAATATATCATCTACTGTTTGTATTTTTCTGTACTATAATTAATGATCAAATATACACTGCACAAATGCAACAAAAACCAAAACTGTGGAAACAATTTCTCTAGAAAGGCTGTAGGTCCCTCGATAATCTCATCAAGCATTAGGGCTAGGCAATTAATCAGATTTTATTTTGGTTTTCAGCTATTATGAAAACAAGATAATTGAGATAAAATTTCCCTTACAGCAGTGTGTCTTGTGCCTTTTGCCTCTCCCTAAAGCCAAAACTTGTTCTTAGCCAGGCCATGGCATTTTTATGGTTTGTTCGATTTAGCTTGGTATTGTCAGAAATGTTCATGATCACCCTTGGTGCATTTGCATTACAAAGTGGGAAAAGATGGACACTTTCACAAAAAGCTTGTTTTGTGCTGTCTGAGCTATAAAAGCTCATAAACCTATTTCTTGTCCACTTTTTGAATTCAAGCTGACTTTTATGTATGCTGTTTCAGCTGATGCAAGTACTATGGGAAATTGTACTGTATTACTGTTGATGGCATGAGCAACCAGGTTGAAATGCCATAATATGTTGAACTCAGAGTTGGTGTCCCTTTTTTCTGAGTTCCCAAGTAGGAATGTCAGTTCAGCTTGAGCCAAGATGATGGAAGAGGGCTTATGGTCAACAACAGAGGTAAAATCACTTTGATTTCAGGGTATCCCAACCTTGCTGTCTATATTGTTTGCACATCCTCCACGTTTGTGAGGATTTACTCTGGGTACTTCGGTTTCCTCCCACATTTCAAAGACATGCATTAGGTTAATTGTTCATGCTAAATGGTTCCTATCTGTGAAATTCAATCAAATTAATTCAGTCAATAGTTTGTGGATGTGCACTGCAACTAGTGCTGGATGATTTTCTTGATTAATTTGCATTCAGGTTTTAATGCAGTGTTACAAATCTTGTGATGTAGATTATGCGCTTTTGTACAAGGCAGATGCTGATTTTCTTTAGAAAATTCTTTATCATCTTTTTCTTTGAAAGTTCTTTTTTATATTACTGTGAAGTGCAGCATGGCTCCCAAAAGCAGCCAACCAGTCGCAGTACTGCTGTGGGCAGTACCGCTTCCAGTGTCCGCCGTTATTGCATTCTGTAGTAATGAAGATCATATTGAATGGTGGTGTTTTTGCTGTCCCATTCTTGTCATACTGAGTGACCGGTGCAGCAGAGAATGCATGATGATGGAAAAAACACGATGAGGCAAAAACACAAGACCGATCGTTTCACAAGTATGGGAGCATATCAAAGAAAATAAAACAATGAATCAAGTTCACTGCAAAGCACAGCTCTCTTTTAAGAGCAGCAGATGCATGAACATCTAAAAGTAAAGCACCCCGTAATGTCTAAAGTGGCTTTGTGTGGCTATGCTTTTGGAACGTCTTCATTTTTTTTAACCAGCTACTGGTAGTTTCGTAATGTTTGTTAGCTTACCTGTCAGAAAACAAGTTTTCACGGTTGGTGCTTGCTAAGATAACGCTTTGTCAGATATGTTAGCTAACACATTAAGTGCCATAGTTAATCAGCGATTTATAGGAGTAACGTTAGCCTATTGTTGTCTCGTCTTCCCTATTTTTTGTTTGCTTTGATGCCAGCATTCATTCTAAATAGTAAACCTTTTCCACTTAATGGCAGCTAGTTAGGTTCTGTGTTTAAACACATCAGCAATTTAGTAGTAAGATATTTACCCTGTTATTGTTAATTTGGAGTCTTGCATGTCCTGCGTGGGTCTATTTAGTATGGGTACGCCGGTTTCCTCCCACATGCCAAAGATGTTGGGTTAATTGGTGTCTGTAAAGTGCCCATAGTGTGTGTGTGTGTGTGTGTGTGAGTGAGTGCATTTGCCCTATGATGAATTGTCTAGACTTTGGGGTAAATTTTTCATGGGACCTTGTGTTAAGGCAGAGACTGGCCAACAGGGTGACATTCACAGGTGTGTAGACTTGAGCCAGTGGGGTAAAATTTGTGCTGTAACAAGAGCCAACACCCACAGGAAGCAGAGCTGGAGGGCATGACAAAAAATATCGTTGAATTATTGGCTGATCAGAAAAACAACCGACAGATTACTCGACAACCAAAATAATTGTTAGTTGCAGCTCTAATTTGTACACTTTCACAAGAGCAGATTGTGGATGTTAAGCAATGGATACCTTGTGTCTTTCCCTAATTAAACAGTTGTATTTTATTTATTTCTTTTGCATGATTTATTAAAGAAGTAGTTATTTAATGAAGCTGCTCCTTTGGTCTGTCTGACTGCTGTAAATGGTGCTGTTTGTTACTGTTTTTACACAGTTACGCTTTTCAAAGTCCATTCTAATAAACACATTGTTCTTGTGAACTCATAACCGGGAATTGTTTTGGAAATTACATTTTTTTCTTACTTGTGTTGATCTGAGATATTTTTGTTTAAACATGTATATAAAATTTAACCTTATCTTGCCCCCATTATTTTGCCAAACTCATCTGTTATGGTAGAACGAAGTTACCCCACTTGAGTGTATATATAGTCTTGACGCAGCCTTGTGTATATATTAAAACGTGTGTATGTGTTGCAGAAATGGCAATTGATGCTGATAGTGAAATTAAATCAACAAACAATCATCCTGTTTAAGTTGAAAAGAAACTGACTCTCCCATGGAGAGCAAATTATTTCCTGGAGATAATTGAACACTTCCAGTCTTGTATAACTGGATTTGGCCTATACCTTTTTTATAATGTGTAACTTTTCATGAGGCATTTGATGCCAAGAGTTTGAAAGTGTGAATGGCATAAGCCTTTTCTAGTTTATATGCTCTTACTTATATACGCTTTCAGAATTCCACTGTTCATGTACAGCCAGATGCACATGTTTATTTTAATGAAGGTTTGGTGAAAGTAACAGTCAATTCTGTTTCCAGGCTTGTTTAAGTAACAAAAAACTACTGTCACTCATTTCCTTGGTTTGGGGGGTTTGCTGCATATGTATGATTTTGAGTATTAATAATCATGACCATGTTCTATATTGCCATTTTTTTAACAGTATTTCTCACTGTGTCTAACCTCAGGCTGACCTCACAGGCATCAAATGGAAGTGCTTTGTGTGGCAGGGGCCCTCATCTTCACCCATCGTCTTCCCCGTGACTGAGGAGGACCCCATTCTGTGTAGCTTCAGCCGGTGCCTGAAGGCAGATGTATTGAGTGTGTGGCGCCGGCACCAGACACCCGGACGTCGTGAGCTCTGGCTCTTCTGGTGGGGTGACGATCCAAACTTTGCTGAGCTCATCCACCACGAACTCTCAAGTAAATCCTGTTTCTCCTACCGAAGTACATCTTGTATCTTCAGACATTTGCTACTGTTGTTCTTTTAAAGCTTTTTTTAACATATCTATGTATAGAGAGAGAGATATTCATGTTTCTGTTGTTGATTATGTGAGCGTGTGCCACCAAAAATCCTAGAGGAAAAAAATTCTAGAGGAAACACTGCATACTAATATAGCCATTGCCAACAATTTAGCCATTGAAGAGCTGAGTGGGCAATTCCAATTTAAACAGACAAACAAAAATTTTACAGTAGCCAGATTGTAAATATGCCATGAGATAAGCAACACTTTTCTCTCAACCCTTCCATGCGTATCAATGTTTTCCTGGACCCATGACCAGATTATTACCTGCCATGCTCTTGATATTTGTTAGTCAATGAAGTAGTACTGGGCGGTATACCGGTGTTAATTTCCTGTATGGTATGCATTTTTCATATACCTCCATACCATTGCAAAGCAGAAACGGCTCAAATCAGCAGCTTCAAATTGACAGCAAATTATATAATATTTTTTGCTTCTAGAAGCGCTGCTGAGTGGAATGACATTGGCGAACAGCATGCTGGGTAAAGCCTGCCAGGTATTGGTGATGTAGTTCTACTCAGAACTCAGCAGTGCTCGTAGCGGTGAAAAAAAATATTATGTAATTTGCTGCCTATTTGTTAGAGCTGTGTTTCTGCTGTCTGCTATGCACCAGTATGGAGGTAGGGGAAATTAACACCGGTGTACCGCCCAGCCCTAGTGTGTGTATGTACAGTGGGGCAAAAAAGTATTTAGTCAGCCACTGATTGTGCAAGTTCTCCTGCTTAGAAAGATGAGAGGTCTGTAATTTTCATCTTGGGTACACTTCAACTATGAGAGACAAAATGAGAAAAAAAATCCAGGAAATCACATTGTAGGATTTTTAAAGAATTAAATTGTAAATCATGGTGGAAAATAAGTATTTGGTCACCCACAAACAAGCAAGATTTCTGGCTCTCACAGACCTGTAACAACTTCTTTAAGAAACTCTTCTGTCCTCCACTCGTTACCTGTATTAATGGCACCTGTTTGACTTCATTATCTGTATAATAGAAACCTGTCCACAGCCTCAAACAGTCAGACTCCAAACTCAACCATGACCAAGACCAGAGAGCTGTTGTAGGACACCAGGAAGAAAATTGTAGACCTGCAACAGGCTGGGAAGAGTGAATCTATAATAGGGAAGCAGGTTGGTGTGAGCAATTGTAAGACAGACATAGACCATTGAGAATCTCCCTTCATCTGGGGCTCCATGCAAGATCTCATCCTGTGGGGTCAAAATGATCATGGAAACAGTGAGCAAACATCCCAGAACTACATGGAGGGACCTGATGAATGACCTGCGGAGAGCTGGGACCAAAGTAACAAGGCTACCATCAGTAACACACTACGCCGAGAGGGACTACGCGTGTCCCCCTGCTTAAGCCAGTACATGTCCAGGCCCATCTGAAGTTTGTTAGAGAGCATATGGATGTTCCACAAGAGGATTGGGAGAATATCATGTGGTCAGATGAAACCAAAATGGAACTTAAAAACTCAACTGGAGGAAAAAGGATGCTGAGTCGCATCCCAAGAGCACCATGCTTACTGTGAAGCATGGGGGTGGAAACCTCATGCTTTGGGGCTATTTTTTTGCAAAGGGGACAGGACAACTGATCCGTGTTAAGGGAAGAATGAACGGGGCCATGTATCGTGAGATTTTAAGCCAAAATCTCCTTCCATCAGTGAGAGCATTGAAGATGGAACGTGGCTGGGTCTTCCAGCATGACAATGATCACAAGCATACCGCTCGGGCAACGATGGAGTGGCTCCGTAAAAAGCATTTCAAGGTCCTGGAGTAGCCTAGCCAGTCTCCAGACCTCAACCCCATAGAACATTTGTGGCGGGAGTTGAAAGTCCGTGTTGCCCAGCGACAGCCCCAAAACATCACTGCTCTAGAGGAGATCTGCATGGAGGAATGGGCCAAAATACCAGCTACAGTGTGTGCAAACCTGGTGAAGACTTACAGGAAATGTTTGATCTCTGTCATTGCCAACAAAGATAATGTTACAACGTATTGAGTTGAACTTTTGTTTTTGACCAAATACTTATTTTCCACCTTAATTTACAACTAAATTCTTTAAAAATCCAACAATGTGATTTCCTGAAAGTTTTTTTTTTTCTCATTTTGTCTCACGTAGTTGAAGTGTACCTATGATGAAAATTACAGACCTCTCTCATCTTTCTAAGTAGGAGAACTTGCACATTCAGTGGCTGACTAAATACTTGCGCTAATTTATACTAGGTGTTAATTTCCCATATTTCCATAAATATATGCAGGGTTTGATTACTACAGGGTTTACTTTGCCCCACAAAACTATTCAAATCAGAATGCATTAAAAACTTGCTCTAAAGTTATTGTGCAATCTCCAACTTATTAAAAATTGAGCTTAAAAAAAGAGATTATTTTTTGGCTTAAGTATTTTTGCTTCGGTAAGGCATACCCTGAATTCAGTGGGTTAATCACTGCTCTGAACCAGTCTCGAGTTACTGCGTTCGTAATGTGTTTCTTCTTTTGCAACCTAGATCTCACTTCCTTTATAATCCGTTTCTGTGTTCTGTTTTTTAATCTGACGGAGCCTTTCTCAGCTGTTCCTACTAGACTGTGGAGTATGTTATGCTACCTGGCTAGCTAGCGAGCGTTACCCAACATGCTGTTTGGTGATTTACTTCTCAGAGCTTCTAGCAGCAAAAAAGTATAGTGTAAATTGCTGCCAATTTGGTATAGCTTTGTTTCTGCTATGCACTGATAAGGAGGTATATGAAAAATGCGTAAGTTATGGGAAATTAACACCGTTGTACCGGTTGAACCAGTACACAGCCCAGCACTAATCTCACGTTAAACACAACTAGTTTTTCATCTACTCAACAACTGTTTGAAGCCATAAATGCTGAGTGGGACAATATTGATTTCGATGCCTGTCCTGCACAAGATATACCTTTTCTTTTTTGTAGTCTGCAAGGTGCTCCACTGCAAATCTTTTAATTGCCTAATACTGAGTGTCATTATTGTGTCTTATGTCAGAGAGCCAATTCTGTGTTAAAGTGAGTATGCAGAATAAAAAATTTAAAAACGAGGAGCGATGACAGCTGAAAAAGAACACTGCCTTTGTAATCTGGCCAGTCGTAGTTAAATGTGCTCACTTCTCCGTGTCACACTCGCTTTAGTTTCTGTATACTTCGGTACTTGGCTTGCTTTTGAATTACCTGCTCACATCCTAAATACAATAGGAAATGCGTTTTGCTCTCACATAGACAGTTTGTTATTCCTTAAATATTTGTGCAAGAGAGTATGGGGTAAGGAAGGGCTAAGCAAATCAGTGGGTTGCAAACAGTTTCTATGATGAAATAAGATTTTACCTATCCTAAATGGTGAGAGAAAGTCAATATGTGGTGGTCAGTGTTGATATTGCCACTACAAAAATTGGTGTATTGGAAACACTGCCTTTGAAAGCTGTGGCAATTCAGCATGTCCATGAGTGAAAATGGCTGATCATTTTGTGATACGAGTTCAATGAATTTTTGTTATTGCTTTTGTGCTGCTGTTTGGGAATTTGTCACTTTTATTTATTGAATCTTCAGAACAGTTGTTGCTGACGTTTACCTTCGTTTGTGGTAGTTTGTTGTGAAGTGTCATTTGCATGACATATTGCAGCACATTAAGTTTTCCTGTTGTTTGTCTATATATTTCAAAACGTGATACCAATGTATGTTCGAGTGTAACAAGTTAATATACTGGGGTGATATCAGCTAATATGACTATGATTGGAAGTCTTCATGACCAATATAATCTAGTTGTAGACTAATTGCATGTATTGCAAACATATGATGTTCAGTTTCATCTCTAGTTTTCTGAAAGAATGGTAATTAGAATTTTAAGTTGTCATCAGGAAAAATGATACAGACCAAGCCTGTGTCCTCCTTGAACTGTCGTGGGTGATTTGAAGTTCCAGAGAAAATGGGAACCAAATCTAAAGGAGAGGTTTTAATGCAAAACACATAGCAACTATGAAGTCTCTCTTCCAAGTCCTCTTACACAAATTAAGCTATTTTACTAAACGAGAGCAAAGTCTGAGCCAAATATGCAAATTAGAGGCAAGCTTATTTCCTTGATAATGGAAGTTGTTTCTATGTTGCCTGTTAAAGAATTTGGAAAAACACTGATGTTCAAACTGTGTTCAGTTTTATTCAGTTCTCCCTGAGCACTCACTATGTATGAGTACAATGCTTAGGAGCTCGCAGTGTACAATAGCTAAAGGTCAGCTTAAGTGCTTTATAATGAGAGATTTTGAAGGAGCCGAATTACCGTATTTTCCGGGCTATAAAGCGCACCGGGTTATGAGGCGCAATATCGATGATCGACTGCTAACGGATCTATTTTCATACATAAAGCGCACCGGGTTATAAGACTCATTAAATTAAATAAAACTCTTAAGTTCCGTCGTAAGCTGAGTTTGGTTTTCTTTGCCTGGCGCAGGGCGTCGTCTTGCTTCCTCCACTTCCGTATCATTGATTCGTTAATGTTGAATTCTCTCGCAGCTGCTCTATTTCCATGTTGTCCTCCGTGACTGATGGCGTTGAGTTTGAAATCCGCTTCGAAAATAAATGAATGAATGCACACACTGTAACGGTGAAGCACATACCGTATTACTCTGCAATGCTGTGCACTACGTTTGCCTTAAGCTTCGTAACCTACCAAGACCGTGCTAAAACATTTTGGCAGATTTATGAGCGCCGTGTACCATCTACAATCGGTTGTAGGTCAGAAGGCTCAACCAGAATTAATTCATACATTAGACGCAATGCATTTTAAGGTGCACTGTCGATTTTTGAGAAAATTAAAGGATTTTAAGTGCGCCTTATGGTCCGAAAAATACGGTACTCTCTGCCTCCATATGTTTTTAATTCCTCAAACCACCACTAGCCACAGCTGTGCTCAGAAACCTGATCCTGCCTGTTAGCAACAGCAAATACCTGCAAGAAATTTACAGTAAACCTTGCTTAAACTGTTGAAATTCATTCTGATCATAATTTCTGACTCGTATTTTGTTGTTTCTCATTTGTAGCTCTGAGTTTGGAACTTTTTTTCACCATATTTGTGTCATGTTCACCATTTTGTGTGTTATAAAATGTGCTTCTCTTCTGCTAGGTAATGATGATGGGGTGTGGGACAGTGGCCTGACCTATGAGTGCCGCACACTTCTCTTCAAAGCCATCCACAACCTATTGGAACGCTGCCTCATGAACCGCTGTTTTGTGCGCATCGGCAAGTGGTTTGTTAAGCCATACGAAAAGGATGAGAAGCCCATTAACAAGAGGTAATGCATCAATCAGCACTATAAACTGCTGATTTTCTTTTTTTGTGTGTGTGTGTGTGTGTGTGTGTGTGTCCTCATTTTCTCTAATTTTGATGTGCTTAACTTGCTATGTTAAACGTTCTGATTGCTGTAATGTTAGTCATGCAGCAAAACGGTTATCTGCTGAAAAGGAATCTGAAAGTTTGATCACACGGAACAAACCAGGGAAAGAAAAAAGTATTTTATTTGGGTTTTTATGTATTTATGTATTTTTTGTTTTTTAAAATGGCGTGCATGAAAGAAAATATTAATACCCAACGTGACCAGTGATTGCTTGTCTAATGTCTCTGGATATAATGAAATGATTACAAATTATAAATGCCCCCAACACAGAAATGAGATTGCTTAGTAACACATTTTGTCTTTTTTGAGGCAATTGCGATGAAGCCACAGGTATGGCACAAAAATAGGGTCTGTAATGGAAAGTGCAATGATGTTCATGGCACACGCATTCACGGAAGTGCTCTTGCACCAAAGCTTCACAGTGCCAGCTTCACTGTTCTGTGCATAAGAATAGCTTTGTGTGCTCGCATTCTGACGATTCTCGCAATCTCCATTAACGATGGTCTTTAATTGCAATGCGTGTGCTTTCAGAGTGCGCTGAATCCGTGACTGTTACCCAAGTTTTGTTTGTTTGACTGTGCTCATCTGCTTTCTGGCCTAGTCCTGACCATTTAACTTTTTCTCAGTCAAAAATATAGTTTTCACTAATTCTAACTGAATTTTTGTAGTTAATATACTTGCATTTTTTTTTTTAAGCCACCTTATCTGCCTCCTTATCACTGCTGATCCCTCAGTGTGTTGTGTGCTGAATTTTCTTATTTTGTTTTGCACAATCCTGAGGAAACTAAAGCTAAGTTAAGCATGTGGAGCGTGGCTAGTTTTCATTCAGGTTTGAGTTAGATTAATTATGTGTCAGTGTATTGTTTGAGCTAAGAAGAGGCAAATTACTCCATCAAGACAGCGATGTTTTGCTGTAAGGTTATGACCGTGTGTCAAAAATAGTCCCTTGACTTCCTGCTCTGGGTGTGCCCCTTGGGCCACAGTGGCTGTTAAGGATGCATGCACTGGAAAATATGACTGCTGTCTCTGACTCGCCATCAACGACATGCTGTTTTTTTTTTGTGTGGTTTCTTTCTTTTTGGGGGGGTTGTATGGGATTAGCTGGGTGGTGGTTTGGGCTATTTTTATTTTTTTCTTTGTTTTTCTTAGATCTTTTCACTGTTAAGTTATGGCAGTCCTACATTCTTGACTTAAGTAATTCCTTGCAGTAGAATTCATATTCCAGGGTGGTCATTTGAAGTGGGCTGATGTCTGCGGCAAAGCAACAAACAGATGATTTGTCAGGTAGTGTTAAATACTAGATGGCTGTTGATGGACTTTGAAGTAGCAACTGGTGACATGGAGTTTGTGATGTGAAGTTGTTGGGGAGCCTTATCACACAGCCAAGTTTTCAGCAGCTGTATGAGGAATGTACACTTCCCCCTCATACAGCATACTTTCTCTTCTCGCATTACCTGTGTTGTGATTCAGGTTTTTACGATGCATGTCTTGTGTTATGTGGGGGAGGCAGCACCCTTTGGCGCTTTGGCTCGGGGTGCACTTTTTTTTTTTTGCATCTTTGGCATTTGACTATTAAAAATGTAAAAGAAGCTCTCGTGTAAAATTGGTTTTGTTGCAGTGTTGAGATTCTGTGACAGCAGGTATTGTTCTGGCTCTTTAGCCTAGTAAAGAGAATACTATGAATATGTTCCATTATTATTGTACTTGGCTTGCATGTTAATGTAATTTTTGCAAGAAATCCTTGGTTCAATCCCTGGGTGGAGCAGGCTGGGTCCCTTCTGTGTGGAGTCTTCATGTCCTCCTCGTGTCTGCGTGGGTTTACTCCGGATACTCTGGTTTCCTCACACAGTCCAACGGCATGTGTGTTAGGTTAATTGATTACACTAAATTGCCATTTTCGTTAGTGTATATGACTAATCTTGAGGTAACCATGTGTACAGATGTAACCTTGGGTGTGTCGCTGAACTGGCCACTGATGTTGATAGTGACATTAAATAAACAAACAAGCAAGAAGATACTTTTTCCCGATACAGTTATTGGCTGCTGATTGATCCAAATTAATTTGTATTGTGCCACGTGTACAGTTGCCATTTCCCATGAATTTAATGTTATAAAAATCGGCACCTGATTTTAATGGTATTAATATTCATTAATTTTTTTTAAGCACTTAATCCAAGCTTGTACCTGGAAGCATAGGGCGTGAGGCAGGGACAACCCTAGACAGAGCACCAATCCATCGTAGGGCATTCGCACACTCATATACATACACACACACACACACACACACACACACACACACACACACACACACACTAGGGCTACTTTTAGCATAATCAGTTAACCTAAAGCCTGTTTTTGGACTGTGGGAAGAAACCACATTATCCAGAGTAAACCCACGTAGACATGGGGTGGATATGCAAACTCTACACAGAAAGGACCCAGATCGCTTCACTTGGGAGTGAACCCAGAACCTTCTTGCGATGAAGCGACAGTGCTACCCACCGTGCCAAAAATGAAAATAGAAAATGTATGCAGTGTTCAATAAATTTCCTTTTAATTTCATTGCAGACAGTATGAACCCACGATATTTGTCTTTTTCTGGTCAACTTCATTTCATTTGTTAATTAACATCCATTCCTGCATTTCAGGCTGTCAACACATTCGCAACACATTCTTGGGACAGAGATAATTTAGAACTAGTAATGAGGTTTTTAAAAAAAAAAATCTAAATAATGATGTGATTTCAAACAGGTAATGGAAAGTGATTATTATTTCATACAAAAGCAGTATCCACAAAAGGCTGAGTCTTTGAGGGCAAAGAATCTCCAGTTTATCAACAGATGTGTAACAAAGTGTTGCACCGAGAGCACTGATACCATGAAGTGTTTACTGACGCCCTTGCTTACCACTAGATGAAGCTTAATCAAAGCCAGCAGCAGGTAACCAACAATTAAAAAGCCAATTAAGATTATGCTTCAATACTTGCTCTTGTTATTGCGTTATGACACTTTTTCATAGCTCAAACTTTTCAAACTCGACCAGTAAATAATAATATTTCAAACTTGTATCTTATTTGGGATACAGAACACTGCTTTTACCAAAATAAAGGCACGCTAATGTATAAAAAGTGGAACACTATACATATCAGGATTTGTAGGCACCTATTGAGTAGTTAAGTTAGAGTTGGTATCGGCACTTGGTCTCGGCAGATACTTGATCATCAGGTGTCAGAAGGAAAAAATTAGCATCGTTGCATCCCTAGTAAGAAAATTATTGAACTGTTTAAAAACAATGTTCCTCAAACAAAGATTGGAATCGATTTACTTTTCTTTCCCTCTACTTTCCATAGTATCATTAAACGATTCAAGGAGTCCGGAGGAATTTCAGTACATAAAGGGCAAGGGCACAAGCCTAAACTGAAGAGGTGTGATCTCCAATCCCTAAGGTGGCACTTCATCAAGAACCGTCATTCATCAGTAGCTGATAGAACCACATGGGCAAGGGATTACTTTATCAAACATTTATCTAGTAGTATACGGAGTTACTTTCAAGAATGGCACTTTAAATTTTACTGTGCTAAAAAGAAGCCGGATGTTAACAATGTCCAGAAGCGGCATAAACTTCTCTGGGCTTGCAGGCATATGGGATGGACCATCATAGAGTCTATTGTAGTCAGACCAATCAGTATTCCAGCTCTTTTTTGGAAGAAATGGACACCATGTGCTCTGGACGAAAGATGGAAAGGACTGTCCAGACTGTTAAAATATCTCAGGTTCATACTGTCTCCACTGAAATGAAAGTCAAAGGAAATGTACAAGGAGAATTTGCATTTTCCGTACTTCCCAGTGACTTCCATTTTGGTCCTGTTGTAGACTGTAGAGATCGCTGTGTCAGTAATGGTGGCCTTGCATTTAAAGAATTTAAGCGATTTCACAACCACTGACGAATTTCCAGTTTCGGAATAAAATAATCAGGCTTGCTAGAGTTTTCTTAATCGTTTGGTGTAGGGGGGTCAGGACAACTGTCTTAAGTCAGTCTTTTTCTCGTCTTGACGTTCCAATTATAGTAACACTGTTTAATATTATCATAAGTCTTGGTTATGCAAATAATTACATGAACTTTGTTGGCAACCAGTACGTGAGCTCTGTCCAGCACCAAACGGGAAATTACACATGTATCTAGATGGCACAAGTAAAGATGATTTTTACACTTCAGTAGGTTTAGACCCACAGGTATCTGAACAGATAATGTAAACACTTCATTTTACTATGCTGCATTTATTTATTAATATATTTGGGTTATTTACTGTTAAGTATATTTGTCAGTGGTCTATGCAGATGACTGCATTCAAGTGTAAGGCAAATGATAAAGATAACAGTACAGTGCAGCCATTTTATTTATTTTACTTTCTGTATTTTTATTTTATTTTATTTCCTGACTGATTATTTTTAGGTGTTTTAAAGAGATTTGAAGTTCTTTCAGAAGGAATCTAGTGGGAGTCTTGCAAGTAGTGCCTATGCAAGATCCTCATCCTTGGCAAAATTATAGACTGTGACTTATCCTTATGTGAGAGGGTGTCAGACATTAGCCTTTTAAAAGTATTTCGTTTAAAAGCACTTTCGTTTCACTCCATTTGTGTTTCAAATTAAAAGGCCTCTTCAGAGTTTTGTGATTTCATGATGTCATAGAGGTCTGAAGCAGCGGCGGCAACAATTTTGCAGTGGCAGGCTCATTATGAAGTAATTATTAAAACCATTTTTTTTTTTTTTTTTTAACAAAACCACATTCCAGAGTTATTGGCACTCCTAGAAATTCTAGAAAGTAATTTGTTTTATTTATTTATATACATATATACACACGCACAGTCAGTCCCTCAACTTCCGGTTGGGAATCTGATGATATGCATAAATATACATTCAGCAGAGACTGTATTCTGAATATTGAATTTAGATTTTTCCCGGGGTACGCTGTACTATACTCTCCTGCACAATCCCACGCTAGATGAGAAACTTGGTAGTGCGTGATCTAGGTAGTCACATAGTGATGAGTGCCAAGTGCTGGGAAATGTATTGAGGAAAAGCTGTGTTTGCAACAATCGTTTTTTTGTATTTCACTTTCAATACATTATTCAGTACACTACTTGAGATACTCAATACTATATTATAAAATAAACTACAGTTGGGTAAAATAATTAACAAAGCTTAATGTTTTCATGTAAGTGTTTTAAGCATGTTTAAGGTATGCTACACACTACGGCTGCGCCTGAAATGGCATACTTAAACAATGCAACAATACTAAAATGAAATGAGTACGCACTACTCGAATGTTAAAGCTGTATGCTCTTTCAGTACGCAATTGTGCATTATACACAGAACTTCAGATGCAATTCGCCTGCTGTTTTTCCAATGTTATGTGACCCATGATATCACACCACCACCATTTAAAAACCTTAGTTGTAGACAACTGCAGTATTTCAAATTTTTATTTTGATGTTTATCTTATTTACACTTTTTAATCAGACGACACCTTGCTGTCTGCCATTTTTTTCTTTCCTTAGCTGCAAATGCCTTCGTTGCTTCAGTTGAATCATGGGATAGGATAGTGCGCATTGTTTGCATACTCAAAAATGGCTGCCGATGCAGGACGTCACTTGGGGACTTTTCACGTATTGTTTGTTGCATACTATGTGTTCCGACACACTACCTGGTCTCGTGTGCTACTTTTGCGTACTGTTTAGTATGGAAATGTGCAGTTTTTGATGCAGCCTATGAGATTCTCCTGTGCTAGATGAGGGAATTGGCAGTGAGTGTCGTCAGTCACGTGTTGAGAGTAATGGGCGCTGGGAAATACGGTGAGGAGAAGCTGTGGTCATGTCTTAAGGTACTTATTGACCCAAAAAAACACCCCCAGATAGAAATGTCAGATTACTGCAAAACAGTTATGTCTCATGTAGATATGTAAACGATTACAGTTGTGGTCTAATTGGACTCTTTCCACAAGAGGTGGTAAAAGTGCTTCGCTGCTGCCCTATAAAAAGGCTTTCAGAGGGTAGTGTACTGCTTGATGAGAGATTCTGACGGCTAGACATGCTTCTATGATGCACTCAAATACATTTTGCCAAATTGACAGACTTTGAGAGGGGATGTGTCGTTGGACTGAAAGATACAGCATGGTCATTTTGACATTTGTCACCGTCAAATCTGTTCTGACCTAGCTGTTAGGACGTGTTGGGAGTGGTGGTTCCAAGAGGGCATGCGCACACAGTATTGTATTAAACAGTGTAAAAACAGTCATTCAGTTGAATAGGCCTTTCTACTGTTAAACGATGTACGTGTAGTTTTGTGTGAAACAGAAAAAGTTTGGAGTCCAACATGTGTTTTACTTAAAGCTTCAGCCGTTTAAGCGACACTGGCAGTTGTGTTCTAGAAAACTGTACCAGACACTGTTTTTTCAACTAAGTTGAGCCGTACAGCGCTGTTTCTGCAGCCGTTGCACCAAACGCCATTGTGCACGTGGTTTTGTGTAAAACATTGAAACAAAAATCAGAGACTAACATTTGTTTTACTTGTAGCATCAATATTTAAAGCGACACTGACCAGTATGAGTTCAAGCCAACAGCACCATGCACTAAACACTTTTCCACTTAAATGAGCCCTACTGCACTGTTTCAGCTGATTATGTATTAAACGGCATTGACCACGTGTGGTTTGGTGTAAAACATTGTAACAAAAGTTGTAGATGACTATGTTTTACTTAAAGCCTTTCTTCTTTTAAATGATATAGAAAGAAGTTGCAAAGTGGTGGTTTCTCATGTACCGTATTTTTCGGACCATAAGGCACACTTCAAAATCTTTTAATTTTCTCAGAAATCGACAGTGCACCTTAAAATACGGTGCGCCTAATGTATGAATTAATTCTGGTTGTGCTTTCTGACCTGGAACCGATTGTAGATGGTACAATGTTTTAGCACGGCCTTGGTAAATTAAGAAGCTTACTGCCACCGTAGTCCGCAGCATCGCGGAGTAATACGATCTGTGCTTCAACAATAGGGTATGTGCATTCATTCATTTTCGAAGCGGATTTCAAACTCGACGCTATCAGTACCGCAGTACAACATGGAAATAGAGCAGCTGCGAGAGAATTCAACACTAACGAATCAATGATACGGAAGTGGAGGAAGCAAGAAGACGCCATGCATCAGGTAAAGAAGACCAAACTGAGTTTCCGAGGGAACTTAAGAGTTTTGTTTCATTTAATGCGCATTATAACCCGGTCCGTTTTATGTATGAAAATAGACCCGTTAGCAGCCGATCGTTGATATTGCGCCTTATAACCCGAAGAATACGGTAACTGTTTCCTTGTGACAAATATATAATTCAGTTAAAAACACTTTTTTTTTTTTTTTTTTTTTTTTTTAAATTGAAGAATATGATTTAACTGTTTTCAGTGATTATAATACTCTGTAATACCAGAGTTTTACATAAAAAGCTTCAACAATTCATGTAACACTAACAAGCAAGAGTTCAAACTAGCATATCGCATTACTGAAACCTGCTTTCCACTGAGGTGTGCACAACATCACTGTTATGAGTGCTATTGAATCAAATGACATTGTTCACATTTGAGTTCTGTGTGGAAGAATGTAAGAAAGTTGGGTGTCAAACATATGGTTTACTTAAAATTCAACTGTTTATGCAAAACTGACAATTATGAGTTCAAGCAAACAGCGGCAGGCATTAGAAACGCTTTTCAGCTTAGTTGAGCCAAACATTGCAACAGATCCTCAGTTTGTGCTATATTCTGAAATATCTGCTGGGACTTAAAGTATAAAAGATAAATATATGAAGAGATCCATGCAGGAACTGAGATGATGATGATGATGATGATGATAAATAAGAGCAGGTTTTAAAACTCCACAACCACTACAGAGTTTGTGCTGTCTTCTGAAAAATTCTCGAGCTAAAAAAAAAACAAACAAAAAAAAAGTTAAGATAAATATATAGAACGAAGTTTTGCCCAACACAAAAGCCTGTTGCATGCAGCGTCAGCGTGAGGAAAATGCATTTCGAGAGTGCAACGACATTTGTAAGTGCAGATATGATAAATAAGAGCAGGGTGTAAAACTCGGCGCAAACAAATCCAGGGAGTGTGGGAGTGCGACAGTGAGGTGTGCGCGCGTGCGTGCGTGCGTGTGTGCGTGCGTGTGTGTGTGGAAAACCGAGCACCCAGAGTAAACTCACATGAACTCGGATGACATGCAAAACTCTCTCTTTCTCTCTCTCTCTCTCTCTCTCTCTCTCTCTCTCGTGCCAGAGTATGTGTGAGAGAGAGAGGGTGTGTGTGTACATGTCCTCCCTGTGTTCACGTGGGTTTACTCTGGGTGCTCTGTTTTCCTGCCACTTTCCAAAGACATATCTCTCTGCCACTCAAACATACGCACACTGTTTCTCCTCAGAGCACATGCGATTGGCAGTTGTTTCTTCTTGGAGTAGCAGAATGAACAGGTAGAGGAGGGCAATAATGATGGGCAGGGGCATTTCTAGGGTTTGGAAACATCTGGAGCCAAGATCAAAATACCTGAGGTTGAAAGGGTCCAGCGTTATTGCAGTGGGACATGTATTTTAATCCATGTTTGTCCATGTGTTTCTCTCTTGTGAATGTTGCACAATGAAATTGAAATAAGTAAATATATAAAAATATTCTACAGTTTGCTCTACTCACCTTTCTCAACATAATTTCGTCTCCTCTGTATCATTTTTGTATTGATGAAAGTGCACCGCCTTTGTTCTGTGATGATTTATGTCAAGACACAACCCTCACTGGATCCTGAAATTAAGGTCCTAAAAGTAAACTTTCATGCAGAAACCATTTATAAAGTGCTTTTACTGCTTTCAATCAGTGGTGCAGCAGAATGGTTGTCTCACAGCTCGAGTTCTATCCCGACCTCAGACTCCACCTATGTGGAGTTTGCATGTCCTTAGCGTGTCAGCACGAGGTTGAAGAAGAACACGCGTGTATTATAGATGTCCTTCACACAGAGTCCGAAACTGATGAACTGCAACACTGAAAAAAATTCGAATCTGAACCTGTTCTTATTTCTGTGTTGTTCGGATGTGTTAAAATCAGGCTAACCAATCAGAGCTCGGTTGTCAGGCAGAACAGCTCATCCTGCATGTAGCAGAGCACAAGTGTTATAGAACAAGCAACACTGACTATAAAAACATGGATATTAAAGAGAAAATCTGGTGGAATATAGCTGAAAGGCTGGTGAATGATTGTGAAAAACCTCAGTGAGTGTATGGAACAGTTTTCTTGTTTATTTACGTGCATTGTAATCTGTTCATGCCCACAAAGCCACAAACTATAGCTTCCTGCACTAATCTTTGCTCGTGTCTTTTTTTTTTTTTTTTTAGGTTGACGATGTGAAAAAGACACGGTCAGACACATTAAGAGAAGGGAAATTAAAAAAGAAAGTGGAACAGGAGTTAGGACAAAAATGTCTCAGACTCAGTGTGAAAAGGCCTCGGTGTGTGAGGACGTGTAGTGTAACGATACGTTACCGTAACAGTACAGAAATTACGTTAAGAATGGAGAGGGTGTAAAGACATTAGAAAATTTATGTTAAGTGACTACTACTAATTGAAAAGCATTCCACATTTTGATATTGGTAATATGCTTGGGTAGGTATAAAAAGAAGAAAGGAATTATGGTGCTATTTCTGTCTAAAATGTTTCCCACACTTTTTAAATGAAGAAGCAGTGAGTGTGGGGTAAGGAGGGGCTGAATCAGTGCACAGCTATACGATGATGTGTGATTTTACCTGTCTTAAATAGTAAAATAGAAAGAAAAAATCATTATGCGCCAATCCATGTTGATGTTGTGGTGGGTTGCCACAAATAAATAACCAAACACTGCATGGGTGGACTGGCACCCTGTCCAGGGTTCATTCCTGTGCTACACCCTTAATTGGGTTAAGCAGGTACAGAACATGAATGAACATTTAACAGTTAAGTGAGCTTTAGTATTCAGGTTTTCTCAGAATTGTTACATCTTGAATTTATTTTTTGCAATCATTAACATGATACAGGTGCAGTGGGTAAAGAGTAGATTTGAAACTGCTGAATTATTCCTTTAAGACCATCTTGTTTAACAGTTTAGTTTATCTTCTAACAAACTTCCTCTCCCTTTTATTGGTACCTCTTGTTTGACCTCTGGAAAACAGGCCTCACTTTGTCTCTTTAATCTGATTGTATCCAAATCCCTCTCTCTGTTTTTTCACTTTTAAAAGTGAACATCTGTCCTGCTCCTTCACCTTCTTCCTACATGGAGACAACAATGTGTGTACCAGTGTGGAGATCAACCAGCATCAGCCCGTTTACCTGCTGAGTGAGGAACACTTGACGCTGGCCCAGCACAGCAGCAGCCCTGTCCAAGGTAAGATTGTGCTTTTAAATTTGGCCAAATATTAAATTTCTGCTCCAGGAAGGTGAGTTTGGACTGGTGTTTTGTAGGAGAGTATAGTCTTGTACAGAAAACAAAGGTATGCAGACAAATGTTACTTTCATAGGGCAACTACTGGACCTGTAGGCAAAAAACAGGTTTGAGAAAGTTTTATGATGGCTACTGTGCTGCAAGCCGTTTTTGCTAGAGTAAACCGGTGATCGGCCATAACAGATTTTGTGCTGGTCACATTTATGTAATCCAGCAGTCCCTACTGTTTCTGTATGCCCTAATGTTTCTGCATGCTAGACAAAATGAAAATCTGAATCGGCCAAATTCAGCTGGTCATATGATCATACTAAAGTTACTACCACATCTGGATAATGTAAGGAATGGTTGCTATTACTATACCATTTACAGTAAACACTTCACAGACATGTGCCTTGGTATAGACAAGTTTTATCTACTACTGAAGTGTACATTTACAGCATTTAGCAGACGCCCTTATCCAGAGCGATTTACAACTTATACAGTCTTACAATCCAAGCAATTGTGGGTTAAGGGTTTTGCTCAAGGACCCAACAGTGGTAGCTTGGCAGAGGCAGGATTTGAACCCTGGACCTTCTGGTCCAAAGTCCAGTACCTTAACCGCTAGGCCACCACAGTGTATCTACTTCATTTGTCTTGTGTACTGAAAAGCCAGAGAGGAGATGACCGTCACCTGACCACAATGCTATTATTTGTTCAGTCATTCTCAGTCCATATGGTTTGAATGGAACTCTAACGGGACAGTCATTCAAACTCTCCGATGCACCAACTCAGAAGTTAATAGAGGAATGGAGGCAGTTCTACCCCATTACCCCTAACACCAAGGAAATTGCAGAAGACAAGGTGGATGACTTGGACTGGGAAGATGACACCCTGGCAGCTGTGGAGGTTCTTGTTGGTAAGGCAAACTAAATATTCAGGAGTGTTATATTGTGTGCCGCATTTAAATTTAATGTCACAAGTATGTGCTTTGCTTTCTCAGCTGGAGTGCGGATGGTGTATCCTGCTTGCTTGGTTCTTGTGGCCCAGTCAGATATTCCTACTCAGAGTTCAACATGCTCCTTTGGCAATGCGGTTTCCTCCAGTGGCCATCACAGTCACACCACACACAGAGAGCCTGCGCTCTCTTCTGTTACACTCACTCCTCCGACCTCACCAGAGGAGGCCCAGAAAGGTATTCCTGCAATACACACTTGGTATGGGTTAACATGGTTAAAACATGGTTAAAAAAAATCCACCTCGAGAAAGAGATCATATGCAGACATGAACAAACTTTACATTTGCAGCGCTAAGCACACATCTTTATCAAGAGTAAGTGGCAGTTGACAAAAATATTATACGTGGACCTTTATTTACTGAAACAAATGGTCCAATATGACATATCAGAGTGGCCAAAAGTATGTAAATTGTTTTTAGTATGTTGTGTGACCCCCTTGTGCTTGTGCAGCAAGAGCTGAAACTAAATGTTTCTGGTAAATGTGGATCAGTCCTACACATGGACTTGAAGGAATTTTAGCCCTCTCCTTTCTACAGAACATCTTCATCTCTGGTATATTGGGGGGTTTCCTCTCAAGAAGTGTTTTTATAGCGTTTTTACTGTGTTAAGGTACGGAGTTGGTTATTTCAAAACATGAACTTGTTAACCAATTTTAGAGAGCGACTTGTGTGCTTAGAGTTGTTGTCTTGCCCCGTGACCCACTTTCTCATTATATTCAGTTCATGAACAGATGTTCTGACATTTTGATGCCAAGCTGTCCTTGCCTAGCTGCAGCATGATACTTCCACCACCATGTATCACAGAAGGGATAAAGTTATGCTGGAATGCTTTTCTTTCACTTAAAGCAAAAAGCTCTATTTTGGTCTCATCCATCCAGAAGACAGTTTTCTAATAGCCCTCTGTCTAATTCACATGCTATGTGATTGGTAGTGATGTTTTATTTGAAGAGCTGTGGCATTGTCCTTGCAACCCTGTCAGACTGCAGAAAGTTTTATTGAACACGCAGTAGAGGACTGAGCATTACCAACGATGTTACGGGTGAAGAATAAGGCATGTGGCCATTTAGACCTCAGATTGAATCGGTGGCGTAGTGGGGTGTGTCAGCTTGCAGCAGAATTATACGTCATTCAGAGAGATGAGTCGGTGTGAGAGTAATCGAGGCAGTGAGTCTGCATCGGCATGAGCCGTTTGGCTGGTGTGGCACTATACTGCGTGGACAAGACACAGACTGGACCTGGGCTCTGCTGCATGAGAACTATATCCGGCTTTGCTTTACATTAGTGTCCCATATTGTTTGTTTCATAATGTTCTATGTAAATGCATGTATTTGTTTTTGATGTTTGGACAACATGAAGATACATAACAGTCAATGTCCATAACACATTTTGTGTAATTGTATTTACACAATGTATGACATTTTTAAAGAGTTCACAAATTTAAGCACCAGTGTGTAGCTGATCTGTTGATATACTGGCTAAACCTAGTTTGTGGATGTTATTTAAACAGTTTCTTGTATATATTAATATTTCATCCTTTTCATCCCTTATTGTAGTAACGCGCTCTGCTCCGAGGTGGATGAAAGTTTCTCAAGTGGCTGATAGCTTCAGCTTGGACAGCACCAGTCATCATGGTGGCAAAGTTCCCCGCAAGCTGGCCAGTCATCTTGTAGAGACCGTTTGGCAGGAGTACAATGTCATCCAGGCTCAGAACAAGTACGGCTTCATTTCTTTGTCGTCTTCTTGGTGTTTCACATGGAGCGAAGCAGTTTGTTAATATTGCTGTACACTGGTTAACTTGTTTCAGGAGAAAGTTCTCAGCTATAAACAATGGCACATGTGATGAGGAAATGGACAAAGCTTGTGCTTGGGAATTTGCTGAGCGCTATCAGAGGACACAGTGTAATTGCTCAAGGTATGACACATGCATATGCTGTTACTACTTTAATTTCTATTATTGTTTTGTTTTTATTTTGTCATTTTATTATCGTCAGTGGGCTTTAAGGAAATGAACACATAATGATAACATAACAATGTTGACACCCCAGTGTATAGCGGTAAAAATGAGCTATTAGCAAAAGATTACGTTTTGTTTGTTTTAAGTCTTATTTAAAACGTGTTAACTGCATTGAACTTATGAGGCCCCTGTATTGAAGAGCTGTGCCAAGAGGTGGTCCGCTATTCACCATTCCCTACATTCTACTATCCATGTATAGCGCTATTAGTCTATGCTTAACTGAATTTTCTTCATATGGCTTTGCTCATTGCTGTGTGACAGCAGATTCCTTCACATAATTGCATTGTTTGACATGTCTGGCACATAACCGTACACACATGCGGTTTCTAACTAATGTAAATAATTAAATGAATCCTTTGCTTTAGACGGGTATTATTCTGGTAATTCTTTTTAACTAATAATATGCATTTTGTTGCTTGTATGGCTGAGTAGTGCTTTGGAAAGAAAACTTTTTTTTTTCTGTGTCAAATGCAAGCTAGCACAAATGTGATTGATGCATGAGTAATGCAAAATATTGTGATTAAATATTTTAAAGGTGACATTGTACCCCTTTTCCACAAGTTAACCCAGTTCTTAATTTAATGTCTGTTAGATGCTTTGGTCAAAATACCCAAGGATCATGCACCACAGCAGCCATTTCACCCTTTTCAGATTGACTGTTTTGTGTGCCTGTTCTTTTAGAGCCACTGCTCACCCCAACCCCCTCAGTGATTCACTGCAAGTGATAAACTTCATTAAATCAGCAGAAAGAAACACTTTGGGGATGTTTACACCCATTCTCTGATTTTACAAACTGTCATTTTATTTTTTATCTTAATATACATGGCCAAATCAGAAAAAACTGGGACAGTATGGAAAATGCAACTAAAAAATAATCAGTGTTTCATGTCCTTCAGTCCTTGTCCACTGAGGACTCCAGCCTCCTTGAATCGTTTACTGATATCGTGCACTGTAGGGAGATAAACTGGAGATTTTCTGCCCTTTTGTGCTCCTCAAAGAATCGTCTTTAAGTGGATACTGCTTTTGTTCCAAATCATAATTACAGTCAAATGTTGACATCACACAATTATTATTATTATTTTTTTAACCTTATTACCAGATAATTGTAGGCCTGGAATGCAGGAATGTATGTATATTAAATTAATTTAGGTTGCCCAGACAGAACAAGAAATGTCTTGGTTTCATACTGTCTGTAATGAAAGAACAGTAAATGTAAGATGCAATGTGTTTTTGTTTGCATGCATGTCCCAGCTCGCTCTTTCTGATTTGGGGAAAAATGGACTGGGTTGTTTGATTTCACAGTGGATTTTGTGGGTTGGTAGGCACGTAGGCAAGGAAGTGTTACAATCTGACAGACATTCCTGGGAACCTTTGCTGTGCATGGAACGAACTGTACAGTATACAATTTACAGTAGTCATGTTTTATTACGAAAACTGAAATAATCAGAATGTCTGACATCTTTCTCTGACCAATTTTCACACAAAAATGGGCAAAGAACTGCAAGCATCGTCAGGTCTTTTTATTGGTGCTCAAGCCCTGAATGTTTTGAATATAGCCTCGGATATAATTTTAAACATTAGATCTCATATTTAAAATTTATGTTCCTCTTAATATAACAGCCAAAGTCAGTGCAGTGTAGGTCTCTGTAAGGTCTGTGTGTGCTTGGGGTGTCCATGTTATTGTGATAGTTCATAAGTAACTATGACAATTCTTTTTAGTGAGTCGACTCTTGGCTCTCAAACGGCTCTTAATTTTATAACTTTCTTTTTATAATTTACTTTTTCGGTTATGTTCATCTTACGTCCCCCTTTGTACCATGAAATGTCCTTGTTTCAAATACTTCACGCAATAGTTGCAAGGAGATGGATCATCTAACAGCCTCACCACACCGATTATAAATGTGGAGACAGGACGAACGCAAGCTGGTCCTGTAACGAAACTGTATATGACGGAGGGCAAACGTTTCCTGTAAGTCTTCACCAGGTTTGCACACACTGTAGCTGGTATTTTGGCCCATTCCTCAATGCAGATCTCCCATAGAGCAGTGACGTTTTGGGGCTGTCACTGGGCAACATGGACTTTCAACTCCCTCCACAAATTTACTATGGGGTTGAGGTCTAGAGACTGGCTAGGCCACTCCAGGACCTTGAAATGCTTTTTACGGAGCCACTCCTTTGTTGCCTGAGCGGTGTGTTTGGGATCATTGTCATCCTGGAAGACCCAGCCACGTTCCATCTTCAATGCTCTCACTGATGGAAGGAGGTTTTGGCTTAAAATCTCACGATACATGACCCTGTTCATTCATCCCTCAGCATGGATCAGTCATCCGGTAGCCTTTGCAGAAAAATAGCCCCAAAGCATGATGTTTCCACCTCCATGCTTCACAGTGTAGGTATGGTGTTCTTGGGATGCAACTCTGCATTCTTCTTCCTCCAAACACGAGTTGAGTTTTTACCAAAAAGTTCTATTTTGGTTTCATCTGACCGCATGGTATTCTCCCAGTCCTGTTCTGGATCATCCGTATGCTCTCTGGCAAACTTCAGATGGGCCTGGACATGTACTGGCTTAAGCAGGGGGACACGCCTGGCACTGCAGGATCTGAGTCCCCCTCGGTCTAGTGTGTTACTGATGGTAGCCTCTGTTACTTTGGTCTCAGCTCCCTGCAGGTCATTTATCAGGTCCCTATGTGTAGTTCTGGGATTTTTGCTCACCGTTCTCATGACCCCACGGGATGAGATCTTGCGTGGGGCCCCAGATCGAGGGAGATTATCAGTGGTCTTGTATGTCTTCCATTTTCTTTCTGCTCCCACAGTTGATTTATTCACACCAACCAGTTTGCCTGTTGTACATTCACTCTTCCCAGTCTGGTGCAGATCTACAGTTTTCTTCCTTGGTGTCCTTCGACAGCTCTTTGGTCTTGGCCATGGTTGAGTTTGGAATCTGACTGTTTGAGGTTGTGGACGGGTGTCTTTTATACAGATAACGAGGTCAAACAGGTGGCATTAATGCAGGTAAAGAGTGGAGGACAGAAGAGCTTCTTAAAGAAGAAATGACAAGTCTGTGTGAGCCAGAAATCTTGCTTGTTTGTGGGTGACTAAATACTTATTTTCCACCATGATTTACAAGTAAATTCTTTAAAAATTTTACACTGTGATTTTTTTTCTTTTTTTTTCTTTTCTCATTTTGTTTCTCACAGCTGAAGTGTACCTATGATGAAAATTACAAACCTAAACCTCTCTCATCTTTCTAAGTAGGAGAACCTGCACAGTCAGTGGCTGACTAAATACTTTTTTGCTCCACTATGTGTGTATGTATATATGTGTGTGTGTGTGTGTGTGTATATATATATATATATATATATATATATATATATATATATATATATATATATATATTATATAATATATATATACATACATACACACACACACAAACTATTCAGTTTCAGATTAACATTTTGAGTTATTTTTATTTCTTTCCCTTAATTTTCTTTCTTTGTACCATTTTAAGGTTATTAACTGGATTTGAACTGTGTAAATGTCAATAATAACTATAAAATTTGTGTGTGTGTATGTATGCCTGGTCTAAAAAAAAAAAAAAAAGGTCACTCTCTGGATTTAACTGAGCAAATTAATAAGATTCTCCCATCGAATAATTACTGCATTGGTGATTGTCTCAGCTGGCAGCAAGTTATTTAACCACTTAAAACCTTTGGTGAAATCAAATCGTTGAAAAACAACAGTAGAACTCAGGGATATGTTTAATAGTTAAAGTAAGAGCATTTCCACATGCACAATGCAAAGGGAACTCAAGGGATTGGAACTTTTAACTGCTGTGTAGCCTTAAGAAAACCACTCGTCAATGACTCTAACCGGCAACAATTTGCTAGGGAGCATAAAGAATGGACTCTGGAGCACTGGAAGAAGGTCATGTGGTCTGAGTCCAGATTTACCCTGTTCCAGAGTGATGGGTGCATCAGGGTAAGGGAGCCAGCTGAAGTGATGCATGCCTAGTGCCTACTGTACAAGCCTGTGGGGGCAGTGCTGTGATCTGGGGCTGCTGCAGTTGGTCAGGCCTAGGTTCAGCAACATTATGTGCCTGATATTCCAAGATGACAATGCCAGGATTCATCGGGCTCAAATTGTGAAAGAATGGTTCAGGGAGCATGAGATATAATTTTCACACATAGATTGGCCACCACAGAGTCCAGACCTGAACCCCATTGAGAATCTTTGCGATGTGCTGGAGAAGACTTTGCACAGTGATCCAAAGCTCCCATCATCAGTATGTGATTTGGGGAAAATTTAATGTAACTTTGGACAGAAATAAATGTCGGGACATTGCAGAACCTTGTGGAAACGATGCCACAGCGATTGCGTGCCGTAATCAAAGCTAAAGGCGGTCAAACAAAATATTAGTGTGTGAGGTGTGACCTTTTTTTTGGCCAGGCAGCGTATATACATGCATACAAAAACACACATACATAGTGTACACTTCTGGTCAAAAGAGTCAGAACACATCAATTTTTACAGTTATTATTGACGTTTACACAGTTCTAATCCAGTGAATATCCACATTTTTGAGAGTCAACAGTTTGTGTAATCAGCGGATCACAGCACAACTTCAAGCACAGCTTAATGCAGGTCGAAATAGGCAAGTTTCCGTTTCTACTGTGAAGCGAAGACTTCGAGCTGTAGGTTTGAGAGGTCGAGTAGCCATTGCTAAGGTTGCAGAATAAAAAAAGCACCTCCAGAGAAGACTGGAAGAGGGTCTTATGGACTGATGAATCAAAATTTGAAATATTTGGTAGGCTACATCACGCAGGGTTTTTGTAAGTCCAGCATATTTGTGGGAACTTCTGCAACAGTTTTGGAAAGAACTTTCTGAACAGTATTTGAATTTCATTCATTTTAAAGTTCATGGAGACCGTAAACTGTGTATATCGGTGTTCTTAAACTTTTGACTGTGTTTGTGTATATATGTACGTGTGTACACACATGCTCCATGCATGTTCCATGCTACAGTTGACTTTTTCGTGTATTTGGCTGAATACAAATGTCATGGTGATTGTTTAGTTTTAATAAATGTAAAGTTTTTGAATGTTAATGGAAACTAGAGGTGCATTTCCTGAAGTAAATGCGAGTGTGTTTGCCACTTGCAATGGTCGACCCTGAGCGTACCTAAGGGGCCCCATGGGCATCACATGTCACCTCAGAATGCACCCGGGACCAAGCCTGCTGATTTTCATGTCCGTATGTCAAAAACTGACTGAGTTATGGTCAGGGGCCCCAGTGCCCAGCCGGGGTCCACAGGGCCCCATGGGCATTACATGTCACCTCAGATTGCACTCGGAACCAAGCCTGATGAATTTCATGACTGTAGTTCGAAAACACACTGAGTTATGGTCATTGACCTGCCAGGGGCCCCAGTGCCCAGCCGGGGTCTACAGGGGGCCCCATCGGCATCATGTCACCTCAGATGGCACCCGGGATTAAGCTTTCCGAATTTGTGGCCATAGGTCAATAACTGACTGAGTTACAGTCATTGGCCCACCAGGGGCCCCAGTGCCCATCCGGGGTCCACTTGGGCCCCATGGGCATCACGTGTCACCTCAGATTGCACCCGGGACCATGCCTACCGAATTTCGTGGCCATAGGTTGAAAACTGACTGTGTTATGATTCGTTAACTTTTGGCCCATTCACTTCTTATGGGAAAATTTGGGACTTTGCGGGGCCCCTGTGGGGCCTCCCAAAGTTTGACCAGAATGTCCTATACAAACACACCATTCCCGACCGGACGCAGTGGCGCTGGAACGGGGTCGATATCTCAAATTGCGGCAGTTGATACACGTCGAAAATCTTGGAATTTTCAGAATCGGATAACAATAGTGTGATTGTTTCTATAGGCAATCACACTAATAACTTATCTTCCTTTATTGTGACGCATGGGGTTAGCGTGGCTGCCTCACAGCTCTCGTTTGATCCCGACCATGGATTTCACCTGTGTAGAGTTTGCTTGTCTCCTTTTGTCAATGTGGGTTTACTACAGGTGCTCCAGTTTCCTCCCAAATTCTAAATACAGGTAGTCCTCGAGTTACGACGTTTCGTGGTTACAACACATCTCCCATTTACTGTATAAAACCTTGTTTCGCACTTAAGTGGTTTTGCGTCGTAAACGTCATAACGCGAACTTCTTGTTTGGTGTGTGCGGCGGAAGAATACACGGTTACGCGGCACGTTTTTTGATAATTACTGTGTTAGGATAGGATAAGTGCTTACAGTTTGTTATTTACGTACAGTATGTACGTATGTTCCGACTTACACCGAAAATCGGTTTACGATGCCACCTAGGAACGGATCTGCGTCGTAAGTCGAGAACTTACTGTACATGCATTAGGTTAATTGGTATCTTGAAATTGGCCGACTTGTGATCAATGTGACTGACTGGTGTCGATGTAACATCTCTCCTGTCAGGAATTGCCATTGATGCTTAAGTGACGCTAAATAAGAAAACAAATAAAATAAAGTAATGTTTCTTTATTGTTCCCCTAGGCACAAGAACCTGAAGCAACGTCTGGGAAATCCTCCTGGCCTTCCCCTCTCTGCAAGCCAGCCTTCCCAACTGCCCTCCAAGCCCAAAGTGGTAGACAAAACAGAGAAAGCTGAGAAACAGCAGAAGAGGCCTCAGACACCCTTCCACCACCGTAGCTCTGTAGGTGAGGATTTGAGCCTGGAGCCAGAAGACAGAAGTGGCCATTATCGCGCTCTCCACCATGGGGATGATGCTCAAAGCAAAGGCCAAGCTCTGCACACAGCTAGGGACATGGCTGGCTCACCTCAGCCTCCCCCGCTTAGTCCACATCCCTGCGAGCGTGAGGAGACACCAGCCGAGCTAAAACGCTCTTCCACCCCGCTTCATCAGCAGTTCTATGCTTCCTCCTCAGAGCCTTGCCTGCTACCTCCAAAAAGCCCAGATCACTCTTCTTTCCACCCTTTGACATCAGAGTACACTACTGCCTATCCAGACTCTTTGGAGCCCACAGTGTACGTGGGCTCAGCCATCAATCCCAATGAGGACACAAGCCACAACCCCTGGAGCTACTTCAGACTCCCTGGCAGGAGGACCGTACACCTGCAGCCACCTCAGCTCCCTGTGGACAAACTGAAACAGGACAGTCTGGACAATGCTGTTTCAGTCACTGAGTAAGCACACCTTCATTTAAGTTTGTTGTTGCTTGTCCTTGTTGTTTATCCTGCTGTAATTTAGGTCTGTTGAGCTACAAAAATAAGTGGATACCACGGACAATGAATGAAGCACTGAAACATGAAAATACTGGTAAAATACTTTTCTCAAAATCACTGGACTAAAATCACAGCTGTAGACCACATGCCGATATGAGTGTGTGGACTTTCAGCTGACACCTGGATGTTTACCTTTCATGCCAAAATGTAAACTAAACCAGTGAAAGCTTAGTTCTAGGGATGCACTGACTTTTCTGACACCGAAATTGTGAAAAACAGTTTAGCCAGAGAGTGAAGGCAAACGAATATAGAATATCACTGATGCCACAGGACAGGGTCGATGGCATGTGAAAGTCTGGCATTGAATTTAGAGTGCTGGAAATGCTGGAGGCAGCAAATATACCTGCTAAATAGAGTTCTAATCAAGTGTCAAAGTGTAACACAAATGTTAGTCATGTTGGATTCCTTTCACAATCTCTAGAAACATTCCATTAGGGAATTGTAAATTCTGATCCTGACACCTTAATTTTTATATCCTTGCATCCCTTGTTAGTAGGGCTGTCAACTTGTCTCAAATTTTGAACTTGAATGTGTGTTTGAAGTTAGAATAGTTGTATATGAAAGCAATGGACACAGTTATTATACAGTGTTGTTTCCTGCATTACCAAAAGAATTTGATGCATTTGCATGTCATTATATAATCATACAGAGTACAGATGAATCGAGATTATAAAGGTAGTTTTCTTTTTAATGTACGTTTTACTCGTTAACTTCTATAAATGTTTCAATTACTATTTTTATATTGACAGCACCAATAGTTAATTCAGATGTGAATTTACACTAAGATGTCTACATAGACGTGATGTGGGAAAATCCTTTCCAACAAAGAAGGAAAAGGAAATCCGTACTGACACGTACAGTACAACACAATTGTTGTGATTAAGTAAGTGTTGCATCCCAGGCTGGGGTTGGGATGATAGAATGGGTAAAGAGGAAGGGAAAGTGGAAAAGTAGCAAACATTACCTGACACCACACATAATACTCCTGAGAATATTGTAGAAGCTATGCACAGCCAGTGTCCGAAATCCAAGAGGATAAAACAGTAATTAATGTCAGCAAGGGCAGAATTTGGTACAACAATTAACAAACACAATAGCAAAATGGCTGAATGCGTGCGGAAACAAGTGATCAAAAAGCCACATGAAACAGGCTTAACAAGCAATATCAGCATAACAAGCAAGCATACATCAATCATAACCAGCTATTATAAACAAGTAGTGAAGTAAGGAGGCAATTAACCAGCATCCACATGGGCATGAAGCTCACCATCGCTCGCCATACCGGCTTGAGAGTTGCAGGGATGGTGACGCAAGTGACTACTGACAAGCTCAGCTCAGGCAACACCTGCTCACTTGACACACCTACCAACAAAGAGACCAAAAATGCAACAATGTAACCTTAAGACAAATTGATACAGTTTACTTGGATACAAATTGTGTAACTGTGCTGTAACCTTTTATTGTCTTTATTTGCTTTTGTAGGTTCACTTCATATTAATAACGAAAGTAAAAAAGCTATTGTGGGCATAGTACATGCATCTATCTCACTATCTATCTATATACACACACATGCACACGATCACACACAGAGTAATGCGCATAATCTTAGGCCACTGTTTGATTTGTTGTCCATATAAAAGTACTCAGTGTCAGAGAAATCATATATGGTCGTCAAACCTTGCAAAATCAACATATCTAATGGTTGCCTAAGACTGTTGCAGAGTACTGTATGTGTTTTTGTGTGTGTATATAGATGGACTCATAGACAGGTAGGCCTAGATAAATACAAGATGAATTGGATTTTATTTTTTGATGGTAGATATAATTTTGGGGGGGGGGGGAATACAAAACTCTCTCCGAGTACCGAGGGGTATAGTGTACAAGGGTGTACTTGCACTGAGCCTGGTTTCCTTGAACTATGGTGGAGCACAATCATACAAGATTCTTGATTCAATGTTCTGCTGACTTTACTCACTCTACTCACACACCATGCATTTACATATGAACACGCGCAGCTAATGTCCCCCTTTTGCATTGGGAAGAGAGGAGGGCATGTCCTCAGAACCGGAAAAAAAACAATATAGTTAGAGTTGACTCTCTTCATCTGTTAATTAATTATATCCATATTTTCTTTTGTTGAACAGACCTAATATGTGGACCTGACATCAGAGGAATGTTAGCATGATATCAGAGGAATAATTACATTTTAATAAATGTGTGTTACATGTTTTGCTTTCCAGGGTAATGGCATCCTCTTCGAAGGCTCTGAAAGTATCGGATGAACGGGTGAAGATGTACATTCAAAAGAAGAACCAACACCTCTCGGTATCTGTGAGTGATACTGAACAAGAGCTAGATGCGGACCCGTACGCATTTGTGGAGGGTGATGAGGAGTTCTCATTTGCTGATAAAGAGAAGAGACCTGGAATAGAGCCTGCCAAGAGAAATAAGGTCAGTCAGAAGAAAACTCAGGACTAGTTTACTCAGGATGACTTTTTTTTTTTTAACTGATTTTTAAAATTAGGCCTATATACATCCATCAGCCATAACATTATTAACACTGACAGGTGAAGTGAATAACTTTTTGATTAACTTGTTACAGTGGCACCTGTCAAGGTGTGGGGTTTTAATTAATTAATTGAGAACTTAATGTTGACGAACGAACGCAAAGCTGGAACTTGGGAAAATGCCAAAGTGCAGCACCGCTCATAACAGACTCAACAGACACGAACAAGCAATGTCAAATCACCCAGCAAATTGCAAACCATACGTGCTGACTATACGTGTCACAGCTACAATTTTTAGTCACAGACTATGATTTTGCATAGACTGGGGATCTGGTCGCCATTCGCAAGTTTCCCATTATTTCAAATCTTTATTTCAGTTTTTCAGTAATTTGCATAGAACTTCGACAAATATATAAAACAGTAAATATCCCAAATACATTTAGCCTGTCATTCATTCATTCATTCATTCATTCATTCATTCATTCATTCTATCCATTTAGTCGTGTCCTTGGATACTCCGTTAGACCAGTCTTGTACTGATCCGCAGAGTTTCACAGTGATGGTTTTTACGGAGTAGGTAACCAGGTCTTTCTCCAACCCATCGTAGGGTGCACAGACACATACACACATTCACACAATAAGGGCAATTTAGAACAACAATTCATTTAACATGCATGTCTTTGGAGTGTGAGAGGAAACCGGAGTACCTGGAGGAAAGCCACACAGACATGAGGAGGACATGCAGACTCCACACAAACAGAGCCCAGAGTTAAGATTGAAGCGGGGATCTTGGAATTATGCCCATTTAACAGTTAATATCTATAAAATTAAGTGTTTCCATTATTTGGTTATATTGTATTTTGTTAGATTGTAGACCCGTGTCTACACCTACTGAACTATAAAATCACCTTTGCCTGTGCCGTCTAGATATACACACAATTTCCCGTTTAGTGCTGGAGAGATCTCTGGATCCTTGGGGAAAAAATAAAGAAGCATCAATATCCATTGATAATTGTCTTGTAATCATATAAGAGTGGCTAGTGATTCCTACCCCTAGTGCCTACACAAAACTGCACTACAAAGTAGTCTACAGAAGAGCAACCAGTGAACTCTCTCTCACAACATTTTTGGAGTGAAAAACTGTCCTTATGGAAAAGGACAGTTATGGGGAAAGTCCTCATGGGAAGACAAAGCTTTTACCTTGCCAACAGGGAACAGAACTATGAAGTTCTTGTTTCTCCACTATGGTTGGTGTGCTTTTTTTTTTTCTTGTTGATTCTCTGTGATTGATTAGGTTGTATTGCTTGGTTTAACATAGTCTGTGATAGGACAACTAACGATTATTTTAATAATCGATCAATCGGTCGATTATTTTTTTCGATTAATCGATGAATCGGGTTAAAAAAAACTTTTCATGTCTTTATTCAGAAATATAACATTAAATAACAGAGCAAATAAGTGCTTACAATAAATGAATAATAAATTAAATTTATTAATAAATTAAAATAACAAATTAAATAATAAAAAAAATAAGTGCATCTCTGATGCAAACACTACATACAAACTCATTGACTCCCTTTCTTTAGGAACTTTGCATTGCAATCCAAAAATGTTATCATGTCAAAATGCTCCTGGCTCTCTTTTTTAGAGACTATGACCCTGTCCACACGAACGCGGGTATTTTTAAAAACGTAGCTTTTTCTATGCGTTTTGATCTTTCGTCCACAGGAAAATGGCGTTTTAGGTCACTGAAAACTGACTTTTTTTCGCAAAACTCCTGCCAGGGTGAAGTTTTTCAGAAACAAAGGAGATAACGGCGCACAAAGTGATGTTACAAGCAAGAAGCTCCGTTTTCCCAGTCCACACGACAACGCTGAAAACGGAGTTTCTTGCTTGTAACGTCACTTTGTGCGCCGTTATCTCCTTTGTTTACATGAGGCGATTTTGTGCAATAGCGGACGTGGCCAAAATAGTGCCAGCTGTAACACTGCTGACCGAACTTGTTACAGATCTACAAATAAATGTACAATTATTACTTTTTCATTACACTGAAGAACAGAGGCATCAGAATGCGCTACGGAGGTCACTACTATATATCGATCACACCCACTAAGCAGTTCCCGCCCCCAGCGTCCCCGGTTTGGGACCAGACCCGGTCGGACCTCTCGTTGGTGGGACAGCTTTCAAAACGAAGTGGTTATTGAAGAACAATGGCGAGAAAATGTTCGTATGCATAGGACGTCGCTGTTGACGTTGAGTGAGCTGCTTCGCCTGCATATAGGACTGCTGGTTTGGCATTGCTCTTGACAGCGACTGTGTGCGTTTTTGCGTTTTCATGTGGACGAAGTTTTTTGTTTAAACAGTGCTTGTGTGGACGCGATGTTTTTTATAAACGAATTTAAACCCCCGTTTTAGAAAATCCCCGTGTGCATGTGGACATGGCCTTAATGCTAACTTGTTTTGAAGATTCCGTGTCCGCGCCGGCTCCGCCTCGCTCCATTCAATCGCTCGTGTGTTTTTTTTTTTTTTTTCTTTTTTCAACGCTGACCGCAAGTGCCGCAAGTTACGTAAGGCGGTAAGACGATATGATAAGGCGGGGGACACACAAATCATGCGACACGACGAATCGATAATGAAATTCGTTGTCAACGCTTTTAATAATCAATTTTTATCGATTTTATCGATTCGTTGTTGCAGCCCTAGTTTGTGACTGTGTGAAACACTGCACATGTTCATTAGGCAATAGCATAGTGAGTGTTCTTAACATCTTCCTGAAGAGTGTAAAGCTTACTGCTAAGTCTGTCGTGAGTATACGCTTAAGTCTCCTTAAAATGTTGTAGGTTAAGTATTACATTTGAAGACAAAGTTTGATAGTCATTTTGTATATCAAATTATTTTATTTATTTTTGTTTTTCCCAGGCAAGGGGTTCGGTTACGAGTGGATCCAAGTTTTTTCATTCTTCTTGTACTTGGCTTCTAATACAAATTGTTGTAGTAAGGCAGTGTTCTAGTAAAATAAGGAAATGCAGGTTCGGTATATGTTCTATCCCATTACTATGGGTTTCACTTTGTGCCTCACCTCAGCTGTAGACATGGTCATTCCAAAGTAAGATGGTACTGTTTATTATGATCAGATGAATGATAAAAAATGAGCTGCCAACTCTAAGATGGTATGTTAATGTCAGAGGAGAATGGAAGGACTGGTTTGTGCTTAATGAAAGGCAGCAGATAACCATTCGTTACACCCAAGGTAGGCAGAAGTGCATCTATGAACGCTTAACACATTGAATCTTGCAGCAGATGGGCTACGGCAGCAGAAGACGCTGGGTGCACACTGGGTGCTGCTCCTGTCAGCTAAGAACGGGCAACTGAGACTACAATTTGCATGGGCTCACAAATTGGACGATAGAAGTTTTAAAAATTTTTCCTGTCCTAATGAGTCTCAATTTCAGCTGTGATGTATGGATGTTTGGCATTAAAAAACATGAAAGCATGGATCCATCCTGCCTTGATACAAAATGGTTCAGGCTGGTGGTGTTGGTGTAATGGTGTGGTCGGTATTTTCGTGGCACACACTGAGGCCCCTTGATACAAATTGAGCATTGTTTAAACATCGCAGCCTACTGGAGTATTGTTGCTGACCATAGTCCCTCAACCCTCTTTAAGGGTTTTCCTTTTAGCCGCTATCATGCCTCAACTTTTTTAAACATTACACCTAATTGGAAAACATTGATCCTGTATTGCTGCTGCACAGCAAAAATATATTAGGCCATTAAGAATGTCATTCATGGACTTCCAGGTTATGTCGGAGATGTAGTAGACGTCCAGCGGCATTGCTCCTGAAAGTTGCGCACATTTTAATATAATTAAGCGACTTTTTTCTACTATTACTTTAGTGACAAGTAGGAGATAAGTTACAATACTATACTGGAACACGAAATGTCACGCAATTTGAGAGAGAAAACAACTTTGAAGGCTTCTTCTGGAACTCGCACTCCCGCCATTGAGCGAATGTTTTCGGCTAAAGTAGCTACGCCGACTTTTGCTAAGTCAGACATGGAGACATGGATGCTCCAGTCTGCCAAATACAACATAAGTGGATCGAGTTGCCGATGATACTGCACCTCCATCATGGTTTTTACCAGCATTGAAAAAGGCCTTAGAACCAATCCAGGACTCCCTGAACTCCATCAAACAGACTCTGGACTCGCATGCAGATAGCATTAAAGCTCTAGAGGAAGCCGCATCTGACCACAGCGACAGGAATTGTGGCTTTGGAAAATGGATGCGAATCTCTCCTAGTGCGCAATTCTGAACTTCTGGACAAATTAGACGATTTGGAAAATCGCTCGAGGAGAGCTAACCTCCGTGAAATAGGGATTCCTGAAAAATTAGAGGGGGACAATCCTGTGAACTTTATGATTGATTTGCTTTTCGAGGTCTTCGGTGCTGAGAGATTTCAATATCGACCCGTTCTGGACAGAGCTCATAGGCTGGGTTGCATGACGGCTAAAGAAGGGTCTGATGATAAACCCAGAGTGTTCGACATCCTGTTCCACAACTTCCAGGACAAGGAATTAGTTCTCAAAAGTGGTCGGGGAGATTTAGCTTTTCGAGGAGACAAAATTTGCTTTTTCCCTGATTACAGTGCAGATCTCTCTTGCAGACGTGCTGCGTTTCGCGATATAAAAACGGCATTGTACAGCAAGGGAATCCGCTTCAGGCTCACCTTTCCTGCGCATCTGCGAGTGGATTTTGAAGGCCATACAATGTTTTTCGATACCGCTGAAGCGGCTCAGGCTTTTTTTTCAGGAACGGTGGTGAATAGCGGTAAAAATACCTGTGACTTGTTTTTGTTCAGGGATTGTAACAGTGATTGAGTTGTTTACATTTTACATTGGTTATAAGTATGTGACTTTCTCCTTGTACTGAAAGATTTGCTTAAATGTGTAGAAGGACTGTATAAGATTGCGTGGCGTTTTGGGTAATGATGCCAGCTGTGGGTTAGATATAGGGATTGGCTTGTGCTGGAAGGACGTTCAGGTTACTGGGTAAGATTGGGGGGGTCGTTATGGGGAGATATGTGTTGTGTGTTGTTGTTGGGGGTCCCCCCCCCCCCTTTATATTGTTTTTTTATTTTTTTTTTCCTTCCATTTTTGGGTTCTTCCTCTCTCCTCCTCTCTTCTCCTTCTCTCTTCTCACCTGTCCAAAGTTGAGCACACCAAGTTACGTAGGTGGTGGATTAGTCAAGTATTTCATTACAATTGTAATTCAAGATCTAGAGCGGTCGCTGTTTTGTTTCATAAAAGGGTTCGGTTTAAGCCTTCTAAAAATTTTTCAGATCAAAATGGCAGGTATGTTATTATCTCAGGTGTTATTTTCCAAACTCCTGTTTTACTGGTGAACGTGTATGCTCCAAATTGGGACTATGTTGATTTTATGAATGGGCTTTTCTCTAACTTTCCTGATCTGGGGACACGCACTTATTTTTGGGGGTGATCTCAATTGTGTTATGACTCCTATGCTGGATCGGTCCGAGGTGAGGTACACCCCTCGTTCTAAGATGGCCCAGTCTGTGTCTTTGTTCATGGAGGAAAATGGCTGTATTGATCCATGGAGATTTCAAAACCCTTCAGCTAAAGACTTTTCCTTTTTTTTCACAACCACATCACTCCTTTTCTCGCATAGACTACTTTTTTATAGATCAGCAATTATTGGATTCTATCAAAACCATTGATTATTTACCTATTGTAATCTCCGATCACAGGCCAATACTAGTGGATTTTGCGTTTACTTCATACGAGAAAGGAAGAATACCATGTATGTACCAGTGCTGCTCTTCTGGCGAGTGAAGAATTTTGCTACTAAATCTCTAATTGATTTTTTTTTCTTGGTTGCGAATAAATCCGATTTAATATCTAACTTCGTCTTGTGAGAATCGCTTAAGGCGGTTTTAAGGGGCGAAATCATTTCGTATTCAACGTGCGAGAGAAAACTCGGACTAAAACGGTTGGAGGACCTGTCTACATCCATACTGACTTTGGATAAGCATATGGCCCTAAATCCCTCTGCTGAGTTATATAAACAACGCCTCGATCTCCAGGCTGAGTATAATAATCTTTCTACTAAAAAAGCAGAGGCCCTTATCGTGTGTTCTAAGGGATGTTTTTACGAATATGGGGATAAAAACAGTCGCTTGCTGGCACACCAACTTTAGAAGACAGGCGGCATCTCAGTTGATCCACCAAATTGCAGATGACACGGGCAATTTGGTCACCAATCCGAGGGACATTAGTAAAATTTTAGAAAAATATTATTCTTCGCTATACGAGTCGGAGAGCTCCGGTAACACAGATATAATGAGTTCATTTATAAATAACCTTAAGATCCCATCCTTAGATCCGACACCAATTGGTGAACTAGACAATCCAATCTCTTTACAGGAAATAACAGATGCTATTAAGTCTATGAAAAATGGCAAGTCGCCTGGCCCAGATGGGTTTGGTATTGAATTCTATAAGAAATTTTGTGATAAACTTGCTCCTCTTCTATTGGATATGTTTAATGAATCCCTTCAAATTGGTAGATTGCCACTGACGATAACCCAAGCCACTATTTCTCATCTGTTAAAGACAAAGACCCGACTTCCTGTAATTCATATAGGCCAATAAGCCTTTTGTGTTGTGAACATAAAATACTAGCTAAAATTTTGGCCAAACGCATTGGAAATATGCTACCATTGATTATTTCAGAGGAACAGACGGGTTTTATTAAAGGACTGCACTTGTTTTTTAATATTTGAAAATTATTAAATATTATTTTTACTCCCAGTCCCTTTCGTATTCCAGAAGTAATTGTCTCTTTGGACGCAGAAAAAGCCTTTGATCGCATTGAATGGGATTACATGTTCTTTGTTTTGGGTAAATCTGGGTTTGGTGACAAGTTTATCTCCTGGGTTAAATTGTTCTATACCTCTCCACAGGCAAGTGTGAGCACTAATTCGGTCTGTTCTCCATATTTTCCCTTATTTCGTGGGACTCGTCAGGGTTGCCCTCTATCCCCACTGCTTTTCGCCTTAGCATTGGAGCCCCTGTCAAATGCCCTTCGGTCCTCCCCGCTTATGTAAGGCGTTCTGCGACAGGGTATCGAGAATAAAGTCTCCCTGTATGCTGACGACCTGCTGCTGTATCTTCAGGACCTTCTAGAAACAATCCCAGTAGCAGAATCTATATTAAGAGAATTTGGGTTTTTTTCAGGTTATAAGTTAAACTTCCAAAAAAAGTGAGTGCTTCCCAGTAAGTCAAGAGGCCCATTGACTTACTCAAGCTGCCATCCCTTTTCAATTTTCACCGGGGGGTTTTAGATATTTACAGTGCCATCCATAATTATTGGCACCCCTGGTTATGATGTGTTCTTTAGCTTCTAATAAATTGAGTTTTTATTGTGGAAACATACTCTTACACTGAAAATTGTAGAAAAATGTAACCTTTAACTCAAGTGAAGTTTAAGGGGGAAAATAAAATTCCTGACTAAGAAATAATTATTTTTCGTCAAATCACCTGTTCCACAATTATTGGCACCCCTAACAATTCTTAGGAAATAAATGTAATTAAAGAATTTCTGTCACTTCTACAGTAGTTTACGAAGTTAATCAGAGTATGTAGGAACATTTAATAGGCAATTCACAACTTCCTGTTTCCCTGGGATATAATTATGACATGACACAGAGGCCATTTCTCTTCAACATGGGAAAGACAAAGGAACATAGCATTCAAGTAAGGCAGATGTGTGTTGTCAGGCAATGGCTACAAGAAAATAGCCACTCGCCTACACCTGTCCATATCTACTGTCAGAGGAATTATTAAGAAGTTTAAAACAACTGGGACAGTGGTAAACAAGTCTGGACGAGGACGCAAGATTTATTATTTTGCCACCACGCACAGTGAGGAGGATGATAAGAGAAATAAAAAGTTCTCCAAAGCTCACTGTTACAGAACTGCAACAAATGGTAGCATCTTGGGGTCACGAAGTCTCCAAAACAACCATCAGGCACTATCTTATCGCCAACAAGCTGTTTGGGAGGCATGGACGGAAAAAACCTTTTCTCACTCACAATCATAAACGAAAACGTTTGGAGTTTGCTAAGCAGTACTGGAACTTAACTGGGACCGTGTGCTTTGGTCAGATGAAACACAGATAGAGCTTTTGGCAACAAATGTAAGTGGGTCTGGCATAACACAAGAGCTGAGTATGCAGAAAAGCACCTCATGCCCACTGTGAAATACGGGCGAGGATCAGTGATGCTGTGGGCCTGCTTCTTTTCCAAAGGCCCAGGGAACCTTGTTAGGGTGCATGTCATCATGAATGCTTTGAAATACCAGGACATTTTAAAACAAAATCTGGTGGCTTCTGCCCAAAAGCTGAGGATCGGTCGTCACTGGGTCTTTCAGCAAGATAATGACCCTAAACATATGGCAAGATCTACGCAGAAATGGTTGACCACACACAGAATCAAGCTCCTCCCATGGCCATCTCAGTCCCCAGACCTCAACCCCATTGAAAACCTGTGGGGTGAGCTGCAGAGGAGAGGACCCAGGTCGCTGGATGATTTGGAGAGATTGTGCAAAGAGGAATGGTCGAAGATCCCTCTTTCTGTGTTCACCCATCTTGTGAAACATTATAGGAGAAGATTAGGTGCTGTTTTGTTGGCAAAAGGGGGTTGTACGAAGTATTAACATCAGGGTTGCTAATAATTGTGGCACACATTATTTGATGTTAAACAGTTATTTCTTAATGTGGGATTTTTTTCCTACTGAATAAATGCACTTGAGTTAAAGGTTGGATTTAACTTTTTTTTTTTTTTTCCATCGTGGTCCTATATTATTTAGAAAAAAACTCATTTATTTATTAGAAGCTAAAGAACACATCTTAACCAGGGGTGCCAATAATTATGGAGGGCACTGTAGGTATCAATGTTACCAATAATATGTCCTCCATTATGCATGAAAATTTCCCCCCTTTGGTTGCAGAAAGGAACACTGATTTTTGGAGATGGAATAGTCTTCCACTTTCATTGGCTGGCAGAGTTCAATGTGTGAAAATGAATATTTTACCTAAATTCTTATTGTTGTTTCAGTGCCTTCCAGTAGTCTTACCAAAGTCTTTTTTTTAAGGGATTGATATGGCTATTACTAGTTTTATTTGGTCTGGGAGGGTCCCTCGGATTGGGAGATCTATTCTCCAGAAACCTAGAATTGATGGTGGATTAGCACTCCCCAATATTTTTTTGTTATTATTTGGCTGCAAATGCACAGAAGATTTGGTTTGGCTACACTCACCAGACACAGATTGGTGCAGAGTGGAATCTCTGTCTTGTAGTTCTACTTCTTTGCCTGCATTAGTCTTTTCATCTCTTCCATTGTCTCATGAACGATACTCGGATAATCCTGTGGTTGCGTCTAATTTGAATTTGGGCACAGCTAAAGCAGCCTCGTTATAAATTCCTATTTGTTCTAATAATTTATTTACACCACCTTTCACTGATCCCACCTTCTTACAATGGGCCAATCTAGGGATTACTTGCTTTCCTGATCTGTACGAGGACCAAATTTTTTCCAGCTTTGAAAATCTAAGTGCTAAATTTAAGTCGTGCCCCCCCCCTCAACCACCACAAATGTCTTCCGCTGCTTACTAGTTCGTCACTGTGCACAGACACTTTTTTCTTCTTTTCCCTATGAGCCTGAGGACGAACCCTGGGAGAGGGTATGTGATTTGAAACCTGCCACAAAAGGCCTGATATCTAAAATATATAATTGTATTATGATTCCCCATTTGGGGACGGGTTTAACACTCGGGGCCAAATGGGAAGTAGATTTGGGGAAGGAGTTAGGTGAAGTGGTGGTCTAGAGCTCTGTCCAGGGTTATCTCCTCTTCATCATGGGCCAGACTTGGTCTGATGCAGTTGAAATTGGTTCATAGGGCCTAGTATACCAAAGCGAGACTGGCTAAAATATTTTCAAACACTGATGCTGTCTGCCCGGGGTGTAACTTGGATCCGGCTGATTTAGTGCATATGTTCTGGTCATGTAAAAAATTAGATAAGTTTTTGACAGACATTTTCATCACTCTATCAAGAGTGTTTGATCATAAATTGGAGCCGGATCCCCTGTGGGCAATTTTTAGTGAGCCTGAGGTTGTCCCTGTAGGTGTGGTTGGTGATATTAAGGCTATAGCTTTTGCATTATTACTAGCTAGGCGAAGGATTCCCTTGAGCTGGAAATCAGCTGCTCCACCCTCATACTCGCTGTGGTTAAAAGACATGATCTTTTTTCTTAGTCTGGAGAAAATTAAGTTTAGTTTGAGAAGTTCTGTTAAGTTTTATGAGACATGGCAGCCTTTCATTACTTATTTTAAAAATCTTACTCAGTTGGCATTTATTGTATGCGTGTATGTGTGTTGATGTTTGGTTAATGGGTGAAAATCGATGACTTCTGTATAACTATTTGAGATGTATGACTGTTCTTTTTTTTTTTTTATTGTGGAGTCATCAGTAAGATGATTTGGGGAAGAATGTCATTCATTTATAATTTTTTCTTAAATAAACTCTAAACATAGTCTACCCCAAATACTGTTTTCAAAGGTGTTGATATACCGTAAAAAACATATTGTGAATATTTATGTTGTCTTGAACTTCATAAACAACATCGGTGTTGGCTACACATTGATATTGAAGCTAAATATGGATTTGAGAAATTGTATTTGGTTCTGCAGTGTTAAAACTCTGACGTGACACTTTTTTTTTTTCCAAAGCCAATGGCTCATGCATTAAATGCCCATGAGCATTCTCAAAGGTAAGGGCACATTAGTCTGCCAAAGTTAGTCTGTATCTCCATTTAACGTTTCAGCTAGGAACTGCAGGGACCTGTAGCCGAGGGGATTTGTGCCAAGCTGCAGCAAATGACCTCGCAAAACAAGGCTCATTTGTTTCACACCATTGTTCGACTTCCAGAATCAACTAAATTGGAAAAATATCAGCTGATCACACATTTGGGTTGAAACTCAGCCGATAATACATAGATCGATCCTACCATCTGTAGTGTGCATGTAGCCATGAGCTTCACAATGTTTTTTCCAACGGGTTGTGCTAAACAAACCCTTTTATTTATTTATTTATTTATTTATTTATTTTTTTATTACTAGTGAACTGTAATGGTGTCAGAGTTTAATGTGTTTAGATAGATAGATCACTTTATTAATCCCAGAGGGAAATTTGTGTGTTACAGCAGCATAAGTCAAACAAAAAGGGGAGAGCAAGAGCAAGATAAAAAGAGATCAGATATAAATATACATAGAGAGCAGGGTTATAATATAATTATAGCAAAGAGTATGATCCTTGGGCAGTAATGACCCGGCACAGTGCAGAAGAGTTGTACAGTGTGGTAGCTGTTGTTATAAATGATCTCCTGAACCTCTCCTTGTTATAGCGGTGCTGGATGAGTCTTACTGAAAGTGCTCCTCTGTCTGATCAGCAGGTCATGTAGAAGATGTGAAGTGTTGTCCAGAATAGCAGTGAGTTTCAACCGCCTCCTCAAAACCATGTAGTGAGCAGCCCAGAACTGAACCTGCCTTCCTGATCAGTTTAAGCTTATTCTTGTCTCCTCCTCTGATGCTGTTTCCCCAGCAAACTGCAGCCAAAAAGATAGTGCTGGCAACAACTGACTGGTAGAAGATCACTAGCAATTTGCTGCGCACATTAAAGGACCTGAGCTTCCTCAAAGTAGTCTGCTCATCCCCTTCCTGTATACGGTCTCTATGTTGGCCTTCCAATCCAGTTTGTTGTCCAGTAGGACACCCAGATACTTGCTCAACTTGCTCAACTGACTGACCCTTAATGGTGACAGAGTTTACCGTGGTCCTCTTTCTCCTGAAGTCCATAACCATCTCCTTGGTTTTGGTCACATTGATTAGCAGCTGGTTCCTCTCACACCAATCAACAAAACTGTTGACCAGGTGTATGTATTCACCTTTGTCCATCCCTGATGCACCCTACCACTGCAGAGTCATCCGAAAATTTCTGAAGAGGTCTGATCTGTACTAGAAGTCAGTGCTTTACAGGGTGAAGACGAAGGGGGAGAGAACAGTCCCTTGCGGTGCTTCCACACTGCTCACTAGAAGATCAGACTGACAGGTTCCTAGTTGTACATACTGAGGCCTCTCAGAAAGGTAATCCAAGACCCAGGAGAGCTTAGACTTATCCACATTCATTTTATCCATCTTCTCCCCCAGCCTGAGAGGTTGTATGGTGTTAAATGAACTGGTGAAGTCAAAGAAGGTGATTCTTACTGATGTGTTGCTCAGATCCAGATGTGAGTGTGTCTTATGGAGCAACCCGCTGCTGGTAAGCAAACTGTAGGGGGTCCAAGAAAAGACTGACCATAGGCCTCAGGTGAGACAGAACCAGTCTTTCCAGTACCTTCATGACGTGAGATGTGAGTGCCACAGGCCTGTAGTCATTATTGGAAGAAGTAGCGGCCTTCTTTGTGACCGGGACCAGACAGGATGTTTTCCACAGTACCAGTTCCACACATTCTTGACTGAGGCTCAGGTTAAAGAGGTGCTGAAAAATCCCACATAGCTGGGTGGCACAAGTCCTGAGGACTCTTGATTCCATCTGGACCTGCAGCTTTACTCAGCTTCAGTTTCTCCAGCTGTCTCTTCACCTGACCGTCTGTCACTCTGAAGGGGACGTGTGGGTCGTCAGACCGTAATTGAGAGCAGAATGAGTGTGAATTTGAGTCATGAATGTAGTCTTGATTGGGTGCTGGAGGTGAGGGAGTTTGGTGTGAAGAGTCGTCTGTAGGAAGAATAGGTGGTGAGAGAGTGAGAAGAGCCATTAATGGTGGAGGGAGCGGGGGGGGGGGGGGGGAAGACACGCGCTGAATCTGGTAAAGAAGTTATTCAACTCGTTAGCAGTCTCTAGATTTGCCCCCCCACAGCTTGGTTTTTGGTTTTGAAGCCAGTGATCTGCTTCATCCCAGCCCACACTTTCTTTGAGTTGTTCTGTTGAAGTTTGTCCTCCAATTTTAATCTGTAATAATAATTTTAATCTTATTAACCCTCAGTTTCACCTTCAACTCCTTTTGCACTGTCCTCAGTTGTTCCTTGTCCTTAAGCCTAAAAGCCTGTTTCTTCTTGTTCAACAAACACTTCAGGTCTCTGGTGATCCAAGGTTTATTGTTGGGAAAGTAGCTCACCTTCTCGACAGGTACATGAGTCAGTGCAGACGTTAATGTAATCAGAGATGCAGTCTATCATCTCATTGATGTAATCACCAGCTGGTTCACACAAAGCATCCCAGTCAGTAGTTTCAAAACAAAACTGCAGGGCCTCCTCTGCTTCAGGTGACCACCTCCTGATTGTTTTCTTTGTCGCAGGTTGACGTAAGACAACAGGACGATATGTGGGAGTAAACAGGACCAGGTTATGATCTGATCTTCCCAACGGTGGAAGGGCCGATGAACTGTAGGCTTCCCTCACATTGGAGTAGAGGAGATCCAGAACTTTGTTTTCCCGTGTAGTGCAGCTGACGAATTGATAAAATTTAGGCAATTTTATCAGGTGGAGGAAAGTGTGACATGATTAAAGTCCCTAGAGATAGCAAGGAAACTATTAGGATGCCTGGTCTGAAGTCTTGCGATAGCCGATAGAATGACGTCACACGCAACTTCAACGTTGTCTGTCAGTGGGATGTTAACAGTAACAATGATGGCAAGCGTGAATTCCCTCAGCAGGTAGTAAGGACGTAGTTTAACAGCTAAGAGTTCAGCGTTCGGACAGCAATGGCGCTCATACACAATAATATGTTCTGGGTTACACCATCTATTGTTCACAAACCGCTCAACTCCACCACCTTTCTTCTTACCACTCAGTTCAGCGTTCCTGTCACTGCGAACAATCTGGAAGCCGGGAATCGAAACATTAAAGTCCGGAATATCAACATGAAGCCATGTCTCCGTAAAACACAGCACACTGCTTTCCCGGTACTCGCGCTGGGTATTAATCAGCATGTTCAGCTCGTCCACCTTGTTACCAATAGACCTCACGTTTCCCATGATGATAGAGGGCATAAAGGGTTATAGCGTCTCCTTTTAGACTTAACTTTAACTCCAGTTCTGCATCCTCTGTATGGTCTCCTTATATCCTCGGAAACATGAATGTTGACGGAGCGCGGAGCAGATTTACGGAGCTCCAGCAGCTGCTCCCGTGTGTAAGTGAAACGAGCTGTTGTTCCACTAATGCTCTCCATTCCGATCCAAAAATGATTATGGCTAGAGTTATAACTATTTTACTTCTGTGTTTTTAAATATAAAAGTTAAGAAAAAATAAACCTAAGTGAGAAAAATTGCACTAAAGTAAAAGTAAAAACCTAATGTAGGTTAGTTGGAAAAAACTTCTCGTAGACGGAGCTGCTGCAACATGCTGCCGCTAGGACGGCGCAGATGTTAGTTTCACTACTAACCCTACAGCACAGCAATGTGGTAATATAACGAAGGATCACAAATTTATTCCCAATGAATGGCAACTATAACAAAACTATGAAGCTTTAATTATTTCCAGTAATATTACCGTTGTCTTGTAACTATGGGTTTGGATTAATTCAAATTTTTCTCTTTCAGAGGGATGATGGTAGTACTTCTTCCGCTGAAGGTGTGTATATGCTTTTAAGTTTTAGTAGTTCTAAAAGATTACATTTAGTTGGGTTTTTTTGTGTGTACTTGGCCACCTGCCACAACATTTCTTTACTTTTATCTCAACAGATACCCAAAGCTCAGCTTGCAGTAAACCTATTCCATCCACCAGCCTGATACATGAAACTGACCTTGCAGTGTCAATTAATGACCTGGACAATTTATTCAACTCGGATGAAGATGAGCTTACGGTCAGTACGAACGGATGACATGTCTTAATGAACTGCAGTTCGCTTACCTCAGTTAGCTTTTTAGATTCTTTCCAGGTTTCAGTTGGCACTGAGCTTTTCCAACCAAGTTACAAAGGCATACATTACGAACACACAATAAACCGGACTTGCTTTGTGTGATACTGGAGAAGTAGGCTGTTTTCATTCCGTATTCATCCATCCCCATGAAATTATTGCATGATGCATTTGAAACGAGAATTTTATTTAAGAAATCTGGGGAAGTAGGTTGAATGTAGTTGAAAATGTAGTTGACAGTTTTTAAATATTGTAAATAGGCTATTCCATGACTTGTTTCTTCTCTTAACCGTAATATTTTCACGTAGGCTTAATAAACTACATATGCTATAATTTATAGTGTGCTTTGTCTCAGAAATGTTATTGTGAATACATTGATTATAACAACCCAACCATGCATATCTCCTTTAATCACCTGTATACTGCAATGAAAGGACATGATATTGAATATTGTTCCAATAATGCACAGCCCAAACCCCCTCCCTATAGAGTTTTGTGCATTTGAAGGGTTTGACTGAAACCATAAATCATGCCATGGTTGTGGAAGACAGTTTCATGTCACAGGTTATACACCATGGCTAGACTGAACACAGCGTGAAGATGCAAGCTTCTACTGCATCAGCAAGGTCTCTCCCAGGCAAAGCTTTCAAAGCAGACCGGTTTCAAGATGTGCTTTTCGAGCTCTTTTTTGTTGAAGCACAAAGAAATTACCCAAGGCCAAGTGACTCAACGATTTACAAATTCTTGTGATTTAGCTATTCACAAGATTTCTCTTCTATTCATTTTCCATACTGTCCCAGCATTTTCTGATTTCTGATATCTCTAATAGGATAGTTTAATTGGATACAGACTTCATATATTCGTTTGTAAGCAGGCAAAGCCAAGTGTCTCAACTATTCATAAAAACATAGGAACTGGGAAAACTGCAGAAAAATGGAAGCAGGTGCTCTGGATGTTTGAAATATTTGGTTGTAATAGAAGGTAGTTTGTTTGCTGAAGGGCTGGAGACTGGTAAAACATTGGATGTCCACAGGCAACAGTGAAGCATGATGGAGGTTCCTAGCATGTTTGGGGTTGCTTTTCAGTAAATGGAGCTGGCGAGTTGGTCAGGGTTGGTGGTGTCCTCAATGCTGAGAAATACAGGCAGATACTTATCTGTTGGGCAATACCATTGGGAGGTGTCTTTTTGTCTGCAAATTTATTCTGTAGCAGGACAACAACCCCAAACATACAGCCATTCTCATTAAGAACTTTAGCATAAAGAAGAACAAGAAGTCGTGGAAGTGATATGGCCCCCACAGAGCCCTGATCTCAACATCAAGTCTGTATGGGATTACATGAAGCTTGTATCCACATAATTTGAGCAAGCTTACATCCACAGAAGAATGTCTGGTTAGTTCTCCAAGATGTTTGGAGCAACCTCTCTGCCCAGTTCCTTCAAAAACTGCATGCAATTATACCTAGAAGAATTGATGCGGTTTTGAAAGCAAAGGGTGGGCACACCAATTATTGATTTGATTTAGATTTTTCCTTTGTTCATTTCCATACCATCCCAGCTTTTTCTGATTTGGGCTTGTAATAGGTTTTAGATTCTAATAGTTTAATCACATACAGATTTTATATATTAGTTTGTAAGCAGGTTGGGAATCTTGGTTGTAAAAGCCAGCTGCTGGTAATGGTAGTTCCAGAGGTCCTGGGTGCGAATTTCTGATGGGGCTTGCAGCGTTAAGACTGGTTGGTGCATTTCCAGATGTACTGTCTTCCTGTCTATGCTGTTTTGCTGCCTTTGCTCAGTGAATTCCAAGGTAGACTCCAGACTTCCCTGTGACCCTGTCCGTGATAAGTGGGGGTGAAACTGGATGCTTTGTTTGTTTGACTGTAGGTATATACCTACTGCATGTGTCCGTTTTAAAACGTGTTGCTTGTCTGTTCCTGTCAGATGCATTTTTTTCACACTTAAGTAGAACTTTGTCATGGAAATTGCAAACGGAAACACGATGTTAATTCATATGGTTTATTGTATTTTACTTGTTTTCTTGGTTCTTTATGTATATAACATTTTGTAGGTTTCAAGTGGTCAGCTTGTGTGGCCAAACTTAATATTCAAACTGGTTCTGTACATAATATGGTAACAAGCATATCAATGCTTTTTGTGTGTTTTTCAACTCCGAACAGCCTGGAGCCAGAAGAACTGCGAGTGGAACAGAGGAGAAATTTGGTAGCAAGGAGTCCAAAATAACAGCAACAGACGCGCTTTCCTGTATAAGTATGTCTGACTTCATTATATTTAAATTGCTGTTATGTGTATGCATGTTTATACTTTAGCACTTCATCAGTCATTGAGCAAATGTGTTGTGTGTTCAGGCTCGGCAGACCTCCACCAGATGTTCCCCACACCTCCATCTCTAGAGCAACACATCATGGGCTTTTCTCCCATGAATATGGGTAGTAAGGAGTATGGGTCTGTGGAAGCTGGTCCATGTTTCACTGTGACAGATGGGCCCATGCTTAGTGGCTCCTTTAAAATGGAGGTGGAGGAAGGCCTTTGTAGCCCCAAGCCCACAGAGATCAAGGTTTGGACCAGCTTTAATAACAACTCTAGATCTCCATAGGTGGAACAGAATGCTTTTGTGTTATATGTCAAAATCGAGTGCTGAGGTTGTCGTCTTCTCTTTTTTAGGACTTTTCTTTTGTCTTTAAGCCAGAGTCTTCCCAGGTCTTTGTTGGCTGTTCTCTCTATGCTCCTCTAAAGACGCTGCCCAGCCAGTGCTTGCTGTCCATCAAGTTGCCAGAGAAGTGTGTGTACAGGCCAAGCTGGAGTGTGGGAAAACTGGAGATGATGCAGCCAGTGCCTGCAATGTCCTTCCTTAACAAGGATAGGTAAGTAATGGTAAAAGCAATTAAAGCTGGATGATATTTTTTTATTGATTTTTGCAGTGGGTTTTTTTTTTGCAGATTTATTGTTTGCCAGTTTTTCAAAGGTTTCAAGGCAGCTACAGTGCTGAAAGTCACCTCGGAGTGTTGATGCATAATCTACATCTGACTTTCTAAATCTCTTGCTTCACAGACTTCAGTGGTACCTCTTTTGTCGTTCACCTCGGAAATCAAATTCGGTTCTCAAATCATTTTGACTAATTTGTCTCAGTGCTCGGAGCACGTATTTAAACTTGTATGATGAGTCGAGCTGTGTGACTAGTTTTAGACAAAACTTGATTCAAGATTCAGTCCATAGTGATTCAGTGGTTCAGATTCACAACAGCGGTTGCTCAGAGATCTCTGCTATTTCTATTGTTTTTCATTATTTTTCATCAACAGTACAGTATACTTAGTGCTGAACCGTTCTTGGATCTGAACCTAATGCTAAACAAATCACAGTGCGCTGTAATACACCGAATTAAAATGATTGATATTGATAATGAAATCTTAAACACACTAAACTGGAACAAAGAGGTTTGTGTATAGGGAACTTTTCCTAGTCACTGAAAGCATTTTGATTTGATTTGGTTTATTGAATTTGCATGCATGTTTGAATCATATGTCATAAGTCGTTCATAATGTTATTGTTTATACCTAACAATAGTGATTACAGAGCCCTCTCTGAACAGTCTTTGGAGATTGAGAAGTGATTCCATGCACATGGCACTGTTTCTGTTAAGCTGCTGCTCAAACTGAACATGTCTGCTGACTGAAGCAGGCGGGTGAAGGAAATGCGAATAAATATAAATTACTTTCTAATTTTGTTACCATTAAAATCATTTTTGAAGTTTTAGCTTTTGATGCAATTTTAAGAAATAGTCAATTTAGATCCATTTAACTGTTACTCTTGCCATGGCAGCATCCAGTTTTGTCCGATTTCGGTCTAGACGCTTACACCAGGCTTACACCATTAACCAGCGTATTGATTCCTTTCACTGGATGCCATTTTTGCTGAAATTTACAGTGACTAAAATTCCGACGCATGTTATTGTCTGTCTACATTTACTTATAAATTAAACACTTAATAGGATATAATCCTTGAAATTAAGAATGAGTGTACGGTTAGTTTAAAATCCACAAATGTGTGTTTATACAATCCCTCAAAATATTGGCATTCCTGGTAATGAGTAGAGTTTTAAAAATTAGTCTCTTGGTTGAACTCGTACTGAAAAAAAAATTTATAAAATCCAACCATTTATAATAAATTGTGTAAGCACACATGGTCATCTTTCTTTCCCAACTTGTTTTTCTTGCCAAAAAGCTACATTTTCATTTCATTTGACTATAGACTTTAGAAAGTTCTGTCCAAGTCTGAGTGTAGTTTATTAAACTCCAGCTGCTTAAGTTTGTGGTTTGATGAAAGGAAAGGCTTTTGTTGGCAAGCCCTCCAAATAATCTCTTGGCAGTTTACATCTGATGGTGACCCCAAGATGCTACTACTTCTGTAACTCTTAAAAAGTGAACATTGGGGAATTTTTTTTGCCATACTCAGTGTATGGGGGCAAAATAATATTTTCTGGGCAAGTTTCTCACATTTCCAGCTCATTGCAAATTTTTATTGTCCTAACTTTTATTCATGTAGGCATTTTCAAGCGAATAACTTTTTATTTTTATTTTATTTATTTATTTATTTATTTATTTTTTTTTATTTTTCAAGCTATTCCCTGACTTATGAATGTCAACAGTTTTATCCAATTTGAAGAGAGAGTGTGTTCTCTTGTTTTTTACAATTTGAAGAACGACTAATTTGATCTCTGTGTCAATGTATACACCAGTGGAACAAGGTTAAGGATTACTCCTTGAAGGTTCCTAGATACTCCGATGACTTAAAGTAAAATATAAATGGAAAGTTTGTTACATTTTGTTTATAAGAACTTCTAGGGGTGCCAATAATTGTGGGACATTTGGTTTAGTTCAGTAGTTATTTCTTGATGAGGGTTTTTTCACCCAAATTTACAACCCCAAATCAGTAAAAGTTGGGACAAAAATGGAATATCCATTTTTAAAAAAACCACACACTGATTCTTACATTTTACTTTGACTTTTCTTTCATTGTTAGACAGTGTGAACCTGAGATATTTCATGTTTTGTCTGGTCAACTTCATTTCATTTGTTAATAAACAGTCATTCCTGCATTTCAGGACTGCAATACATTCCAAAAAAGTTGGGTTGGTAAAGCATTTACCACTTTAATGTTGCCATTCCTTTTCACCACATTTTAAAGATGTTTTGGCACAGAGGATATGAAGCAGTTTAGTGTTTCAGGTGTTTTGTCCCATTCTTTCTGCAAACGCATCTTAATGTTCGAGTACAATGTCGCAATTTTTGGTTTAAAATTTTCCACACATTGTCTAATGGGGACAGGTCAGGACTGCAGGCAAGCAAAGTACCCATACCTTCATCTTCTGCAGCTATGCCTTTGTAATTTGTGCAGCGTGTGGTTTTGCGTTGTCTTGTTGAAAATGCATGGACGTCCCTGGACAAGATGATGTCGTGAAGGCAGCATATGTTGGTCTAAAATATCAATGTACATCACAGAAGTGTAAATAGCCTTTGAAAAGGGCACTGACACTTCCCCATACCATGACAGACCCTGGCTTTAGAGGTTCCTTTTCGTCTTGGTCCGAATCACATGGGCTCCATTTTTTTTTCCAAACAAGACCTGGAATTCTGATTGGTATTCCATATTTCACCTGTGTGATGGTCCAACATGGATGACTTCGAGTCCAGGAAAGTTGATGCCGCTTCTGCACATGGTTAACACGAGGCTTTTTTGCACAGTAAAGTTTTAAGAGGCATTTATGAATGTAACTCTGTATTGTCCTGTTGATAGAGATTTCCAAAGTACTCCCTTGCAAATGTGGTTCTGTCAGCTATTGTTGAATGGTGATTGTTAATGCAGTACCATCTGAGGGATCTGCGGACACTGGCATTCAGCATAAGCTTGGCCTTTACGCACTGTAATTCCTTCTGATTCCTAAAATTGTTTTATGATATTATGCACTGTAGAGGGAGAAATGCAAGTCCCGTCCAATCTTTGCATTGTTTCAATAATTTTCTCAAGCATTTGTTGACAAACTGGAGCTCCTCTGGCCATCTTTACTGATCAAAGACTCTGCCTGCCCTGGATGCTGCTTCTGTATCCAAATCATGATTATAATCACCTGTTGAAATCACCTATTTGAAACCACACCATCATTTAGTTTTTATTTACACATCACTAGCCCTAAATTGCCCTCCTCAACTTTTTTGGGAATGTGTTACAGGACTTAAATGCAGGAATGGATGTTTATTAACAAATGGAATGAAGTTGACCAGACAATACATGAAATATCTCGTACTGTCTGCAATGAAATGCAATGAAAAGTTAATGCAATAAAGTGTGTGTGTGTGTGTGTGTGTGCTTGTTCGTTTGTTTTCCTATGCATTTTCCATACTGTCCATAGTGATTTGTTGGTTGTGCGTAAGTGTTGGATTTTTTATTACTCTTTTTATTGATCTTTTTCTTTAAAGTATAATCAGCTGCTTGACTAAAGCAGTGATAAATAACATGACATGCTTTTTTGGGTTTCGTGTATAGACATGGTTCCAACACACAAACCGCAGACTTAATTTTCCTGTTTTGCACAAGATTTACAAATACCGTATTTTCCGGACCATAAAGTGCACCGTATTATAAGACGCAATATCAACGGTCGGCTGCTAACGGGTATATTTTCATACATAAAGCGCACCGGGTTATAAGACGCATGAATTGAAACTCTTAAGTTCCCTCGGAAACTCAGTTTGGTCGTCTTTAGCTGGCGCAGGGCGTCGTCTTGCTTCCTCCACTTCCGTGTCATTGATTCGTTAATGTTGAATTCTCTCGCAGCTGCTCTATTTCCATGTTGTACTGCGTGACTGATAGCGTTGAGTTTGAAATCCGCTTCGAAAATAAATGAATGAATGCACACACCGTAATGGTGAAGCACATACCGTATTACTCCGCTATGCTGCACACTACGTTTGCCTTAAGCTTCGTAACCTACCAAAGACGGTGCTAAAACATTTTGACAGATTTATGAGCGCTGTGTACCATCTACAATCGGTTGTAGGTCTGAAGGCTCAACCAGAATTAATTCATACATTAGACGCACCGCATTTTATGGCACACTGTCTATTTTAAAGGATTTTAAGTGCGCCTTATGGTCCGAAAATACGGTACTTGTGCTGATGACATATGATCTGATTTGTTGACATCTCTTTTGGCAGTAACATCCCTAGTGTGGGCAGTGCCATTGAGCTTCAGGACTACACACAGACATATACTCCACAGACACATACCCCGTTCCAGTCCAACAGTGCTCCACCCAGCAACAGTGGCCAAGGCATCCTGCCATCACCTGCCACACCTCGCTTCTCCGTGCCCACACCAAGGACTCCCCGGACCCCCCGGACACCACGCGGCCCTGCCAGTACTCAGGGCTCTCTGAAATATGACAACTCTGATCTGTACTCACCTGCTTCCACTCCTTCTACCCTCAGACCGCTCAGCTCAGTGGAACCGGCAACAGCACCTTCAGTGCCAGAGGCCCACAGCCTCTATGTCACGCTTATCCTGTCTGACTCTACCATGAATCTGTTCAAGGACTGCAACTTTGACAGCTGCTGTGTGTGCGTGTGCAACATGAATATTAAGGGTGCAGATGCAGGCGTGTACATCAGCGATGCAGGTTTGGATTCACAGTATTCCAGTACAGACCCTTGCTCATGTGGTTTCAGTGCTGTTATCAATCGGCGCTACGCAAACGGAGCTGGCCTTTTTCTGGAAGATGAGCTGGACATAGTGGGCAGGGGTTCAGATGCTGGTCGGGAAGCAGAGAAGCATCTTGAGGCACTGCGGCGAACGGCTTCTATGCACCTTCCGGATGAGCTGCTTACCCTGCTGCAGGAACAGTGCTCCAACCCATTCCCTCCTCTGTGCAAGCCTGAGCCTGGAGCCAATTTGTCTACACGGCTGCCACGACGCCTGGAGGAGAGGGATTATTGCAGCGACTGCTATCTTGCTCTGGAGCACGGGCGGCAGTTCATGGACAACATGTCTGGAGGGAAAGTAGATGAGATGCTGGTAAAGAACTCATGTTTGCACCCCTGGGCCAAGTGCAATGGTGAGGAGAAAATGAAACTGCTTTAATATGCATGAAAGTTTTGAAATAGTACATGACATTTTATGTTTACCAGCAATCATTAACTGACAAAGGATAAACAATTGTACTTTCATTTACTCTTAGTTTTTTTAATATAGCAATGTCGGGTATAATGTGGATGTTTTCTGTCTTCTCTCAGCCATAGACATGAGCTTGCTGTTCTCTCAGGATGTGCTAAGGATGCTGTTGTCTCTGCAGCCTGTGCTGCAAGACACCATACAAAAGAAGAGGTCTATACGGTCCTGGGGTGTCCAGGGTCCTCTTACCTGGCAGCAGTTCCATAAGATGGCTGGAAGGGGCTCCTATGGTATTCCTAATGCGATCTGATTTAATATTTGTATTCATGCAAACAGTCTACAATACAAGGATTTATTATGTTTAATATTTCCTGTCAGGCACTGATGAGTCTCCTGAGCCTTTACCCATACCAACCTTCCTGGTTGGGTATGAGTATGACTTTGTGGTGCTGTCACCATTTGCTCTGCCCTTCTGGGAGAAGCTGCTTCTGGATCCCTTTGGTTCTCACAGGGACGTTGCTTATGTGGTGGTGTGTCCTGACAATGAGACTCTGCTTAGTGGTGCTAGAAATTTTGTCAAGGACTTAACTGCAGTGTATGAGGTATGAGTGTATTAATGTCTAGATTTCCACCTAATTTGAATTGAAATGAAAGTTAATGTTAAATAGGTATACAAAACCTTGTAATACCATATGGTCTCTTTCATGCAGGCATGTCGACTTGGGCAGCACAGGCCCATCTGTAAGACTCATACAGATGGTATAGTGACTGTGAATAGCACTGGTCCAAAGCCTCTGTCGGAGCAACCCCTCAGTGAGTGGTTCTTTAAGATGTGCAGCAGCATCAGCAGTGACTCCTTAACTAAACTCAAACTCTTCGCTCAAGTGTGCCGACACGACTTGGGTATGATTTCACGGTCATGTTTTTGTGTGCATGTTTGACATGTTGTTAAAGAGGCATTTATTGTCAGCCTGATGTGCTTAGTAGGATAGTGTTTCATGCACCAAGTTTAAAGCACAATGTTTTCATAATCTTCACCTGGATTTCATATTTGTATTTGAATTGCTGTTGACTACAGTTGGGTTTAACAGGTATGGAAAGTGAGTTAAAGTGGCTGTTTGACAGTATTCTGGCAGCATTACACCATACCAATGACTTGTTTCCAAGGTTGTATTTTTTACATTTATTAATTATTTTTTATGTTTGGGACTTGGTTAAATATTTGCTGTGAGTCTCTTATATCCATATGGTTGTTGATCTTGATGCTTGGGTTGATCAACACTTGGTTAAAAGTATATTATTTTGACATTATACTCTTTGGCTAAAAAATGTGCCCAAACCAAACTGACTTTTCACAGTAACTTATCAGTACCAGCAGCAACAAAGTCTCCTGGTACGTCCCAATGTAAGGTTAGGACACCAGAGTAAGGAGAAGGTAAAGGAAAGGGGGGAAAAAGTAACCAAAATGCTTGTCATCACACAGACCTGAAGAATACACAAAAACATTAATCAGTGAAGTCCACAGCAAATATTCAAGGTCAGAAAGGTTAGGTCGGCACAGGTGTTCATAGTAGTACACAAATGAGTGAGAGCTGAAGCAGAAATGTGTGATGCACGCAAACATCAAAACCAAGGTTTAAAAAGTGTTTCAGAAAAGGATCAAAGTGAATTTCTAAACTAGTTTTAAGCAAACCGAAAGTGTGGACCTGGAGCATGAAGCACAACACTAAATAATGCTCCCACATGCAGACTCCAAAAATTCAGAAGAGAAACACATGACGACACGATCAGATTCACATGACGTACCAAAACATAGAAAAAGATAAAAACACCTTGAAATCTCTACCTTCATGCTTAATGGTAGCAGAGATGCATTTCTGCTGTTTTTCCTCACCAGATGTTTGAATACATGTCTCTGGACCATTATTTTGCAACTGAAATCACGATTCATTAGTCCACACAACTGCAACACTAAATTAAACTTTCTGTATTCTGCCGTAAACTTCATTCTATTTTTATTTATCGTAGGCAGCCGTGGCCGTATTTAACATAATATAGTACTAAAACGTGCATTAGACAATCTTCTGGTTAATTTTTTTTTTCTATTCTTGATCTTGAATTTGATCAAGGAGTATACCTGTACTTGAGAAATCAGGGAAACCTCCGTGTTTACATGATCCAGGCAATAATCAGATTTTTGTTTTGCAACCAATAATTTCGCAGAAATATGTGACGTAAACTTAAAAATTTAATTATAAAATAACCAAATTCATTTTCTTGCACGCGCGTATGTATGTATGTATGTATGTATGTATGTATGTGTGTGTGTGTGTGTGTGTGTGTGTGTTTGTGTGAATTGGAACGAAATTTATTGGATATTTTAAACTTTTTTAGAAAAAAAAAACTGAAAAGTGGGGTGTGCAAAATTATTCGGCCCCTTTACTTTCAGTGCAGCAACCTCACTCCAGAAGTTCAGTGAGGATCTCTGAATGATCCAATGTTGACCTAAATGACTGATGATGATAAATAGAATCCACCTGTGTGTAATCAAGTCTCCGAATAAATGCACATGCTCTGTGATAGTCTCAGAGTTCTGTTTAAAGCGCAGAGAGCATCATGAAGACCAAGGAACACACCAGGCAGGTCCGAGATACTGTTGTGGAGAAGTTTAAAGCCTGATTTGGATACAAAAAGATTTCCCAAGCGTTAAACATCTCAAGGAGCACTGTGCAAGCGATTATATTGAAATGGAAGGAGTATCAGACAACTGCAAATCTACCAAGACCTGGCCGTCCCTCTAAACTTTCAGCTGAAACAAGGAGTAGACTGATCACTCTGGATGAACAGCAGAGATCTACAGCTGAGGTGGGAGAGACTGTCCATAGGACAACAATCAGTCGTACACTGCACAAATCTGGTCTTTATGGAAGAGTGACAAGAAGAAAGCCATTTCTCAAAGATATCCATAAAAAGTCTAGTTTAAAGTTTGCCACAAGCCACCTGGGAGACACATCAAACATGTGGAAGGTGCTCTGGTCAGATGAAACTAAAATCGAACTTTTTGGCCACAATGCAAAACGTTATGTTTGGCGTAAAAGCAACACAGCTCATCACCCTGAACACACCATCCCCACTGTCAAACATGGTGGTGGCAGCATCATGGTTTGGGCCTGCTTTTCTTCAGCAGGGACAGGGAAGATGGTTAAAGTTGATGGGAAGATAGATGGAGCCAAATACAGGAAGAAAACTTCTGGAAGAAAACCTGTTGGAGTCTGAAAAAGAGACTGGGACGGAGACTTATCTCCCAACCATACGATGATCCAAAACATAAAGCAAAATCTAAAATGGGATGGTTCACAAATAAACATATCCAGGTCAATGGCCAAGTCAAAGTCCAGACCTGAATCCAATCGAGAATCTGGGGAAAGAGCTGAAAACTGCTGTTCACAAACGCTCTCCATCCAACCTCACTGAGCTCTATATATATATTATATATATATATATATATATATATTATATATATATATATATATATATATATATATTATATACACACACCCTATATATATGTGCACACACACATACATGTGGTGTGTGTTATGTATGTGTGTGTGTATATATATATATTATATATATAATGTGTGTGTGGTGTGTGTGGTGGTATGTATGTTGTAGTATGTTGTATATATATATATCTTCTCTATATATATATCTAATATATATAATATATATATATATATATATATATATATCTAACTATATATATATATATATATATATAATATATATATTATATAAATGCGTGTGTATGTATGTGTATATATGAGTGGTAATGTATTTGTGTGTATATAATTTTATATATATACTACACACATACATATACTCATACATACACTGATATATATTTATATGTGTGTATATATATATATTTTATATGTTTTATAATATATATAACCTATGTGTGTGTGTGTGTTGTATATGTGTGATTTATTTTGTGTGTGTGTTTGTTTGTGTGTATGTATATATAATAATATATTATATAAATATATATGTATGTTTTATGTATGTGTGTGTTGTGTGTGTGTGTGTGTTGTGTGTGTGTGTGTGTGTGTCGTGTGGTGTGTGTGTGTGTGTGTGTGTGTGTTGTGTGGTGTGGTGTGTGTGTGTGTGTGTTTGTGTGTGTGTGTGTGTGTTGTGTGTGTGGTGTGTGGTGGTGTGTGTGGTGTGGTAGTCTTCATGTCTGCGTAATACATATATATAACACGCACAGGGAAGGCATTCCAGGTGGCGGCGGAATCCGAGAAATCAGGCTGTAAGCAGGTATCCAGCCTAACACACTATTATCAGAAAACGAGCCGCTGAAGCCGGGAGGCTGCCCCGCTCACACCAACTTGAAGTGCCATTCTGCCGTTTACGCCGCAAAACCACTTAAGTGCGACCAAGGCTTTATACCGTAATTGGGAGATGCATCGTACCACGAAACATCGTAACTGTAGACCGTCGTAACCCGAGGAACTACGTGTGTGTGGTGTGTGTGTGTGTGTGTGTGTGTGTTGTGTTGTGTGTGTGTGTGTGTGTGTGTGTGTGTGTGTGTGTGTGTACATACATACATACATACATACATACATTTTTACTTGTGGTGTGGAGTCACCACAAAGTACACATGCACAGTCTGCCAAATCCAATTGAATTCGGGTAACTGATATACATGTTATTAGTACTCCTTTGTAAAATCTTGCTTTCTTTTTTGGATTTCTTAATCTGATTTCTGGATTGGAGTATGCTGTATACATGACCACTTCAATAATCAGATAACTGCAGAAATCCCAGTGATCGGATTAAGTTCATGTAAACACAGTCATTGTCAACTGTAAGTGTCAGGAAGTGGTCAGCTCTGCTCAAGTAGGCTTTAGGCCTTCCAGATCCTCTTTTTCTGGCAACATCGCCTATTGTTTCAAAGCACTGATTTATTCTCTTAATAGATGATAATGAAATGGGGATTTGCTGTGACTTAATGGTCTTGTAAATTTCAGCAGAATAGCTACCGTTTGCCTGCTGAAGACTGGCTACGGGGTTTCTGGCAACAACCCCTGCATGAATTTTTATTTTATTTTATTTTATTTATTTATTTTATTTTATTTTTTCGGGAACACATCCTTACTTGTTTACCTTAGGATTCATGAGATTCCATATTGTAGATCTCTACCTGTAGATACCTGTCACTCATGGTGTGGCAGATTACCAACTACAGCTTTTTAATTTAAAAAAAGACAATATTTTAATAAAAAGAAAAAACATTAGATATTTTGGAAGATTTTGAACACTCATGTGATAGTTTAACATTAAACAAATTAAATCTTCAAGATTTTGTTTGTGTACAAAGAGGGGAAAAAAAGCAAATGGAGGCACAGGTCTTAGGAATTTTGGGTTTGTCAAACCATATTCGATACAGAAAGCATAACCCCACATTGTAGTTACAAGAAGACCTGGTCCCTGTGATGCCATTTTTTTTGTGTTTAGAAGTTTATAGCAAACACCTCAGTTGTGTTGTGCTCCATGGGAGATGCTTACAGTGGTGTGAAGAAGTATTTGCTCCCTTTCAGATTTCTTATATTTTTGCATGTTTGTCACAGTTAAGTGTTTCAGAACATCAAACCAATTTAAATATTAGTCAAAGACAACACAAGTAAACACAAAATGCAGTTTTTAAATGAAGGTGGTTATTAAGGGACAAAAAAATCAAAACCTACATGGCCCTGTGTGAAAAAGTGATCTCCCCCTTGTTAAAATGTAACAATGGTTTATCACACCTGAGTTCACTGTCTCTCCAGCCACACCCAGGCCTGATTATTGCCACACCTGTTCTCAATCAGGACATCAGTTAAATGGGACCTGCCTGACAAAGTGAAGTTCACCAAAAAACTTCTAAAGCTATACATCATGCCGAGATCCAAAGAAATTCAGGAACAATCGAGAAAGGAAGTAATTGAGATCTATCCATCTGCAAAGATTTGTAAAGCCATTTCTAAAGCTTGGGTACTCCAGTGAACCATAGTGAGAGCCGTTATCCACAAATGGCGAAGACATGGAACAGTGATGAACCTTCCAATGAGTGGCCGGCCGATCAAAATTACCCTAAGAGCGCTGTGATGACTTATCCAAGAGGTCACAAAAGACCCCACACAACATCCAAAGAACTTCAGACCTCACTTGCTTCAGTTAAGGTCAGTGTTCAGAAACAGGAAAAAATGGCCTGCATGGCAGAGTACGAAAACCACTGCTGAGCAAAAAGAACATTAAAGCTCGTCTCAATTTTTCCAACACAAATCTTGATGATCCCCAAGACTTTTGGGAAAACTTGTGGACTTGCTAGACAAAAGTTGAAATCTTGGAAAGGTGTGGGTCTCATTACATCTGGCATAAAAGTTACACTGCATTTCAGAAAAGAACATTATACCAGCAGTAAAATATGATGATGGAAGTGTGATGGTCTGGGGATGTTTTGCCACTTCAGGACCTGGAAAACTTGCTGTGATAAATGGAACTATGGATTCTGCTGTCTACAAAAAAATCCTGAAGCAGAATGTTCGGCCATGTGTTCGTGACCACAAGCTGAAATGAACTTGGGTTCTGCGGCAGGACAATGATCCAAAACACACCAGCAAGTCCACCTCTGAATGGCTGAAGAAAACAAAATGAAGACTTTGGAGTGGCCTAGTCGAAGTCCTGACCTGAATCCTATTGAGATGCTGTGGCATGACCTTAAAAAGGCCATTCATGCTGGAAAACCCTCCAATGTGGCTGAATTACAACAATTCTGCAAAGATGAGTGGGCCAAAATTCCTCCACAACGCTGTACAAGACTCATTACAAGTTATCGCAAATGCTTGGTTGTAGTTGTTGCTGCTAAGTGTGGCCCAATCAGTTTTTAGGTTTATGGGGCAATAACTTTTTCACACAGGGCTATGTAGGTTTTTGTTTTGTTTTTGTTGTCCCTTAATAATAAACATAGGAAATCAGGAAGGGGTTCTTAGTTGGGTTCTTGGTTCTCCTTGTATACTACCTATGATGACAAGCTATGCAGATAGTTTAGTTAGTTTCATTGAAAATTATATTTCAGAGAGTTGCTTTCAGGGTTTATTTTTTTTTAGTTCCTTTGGTTGGTTGGTTGTTGTTTTTTTTGAGAAAGAAATCATGTTTTGTCTTCATTCAGCTCCTTACCTGGCAGCCCAGTCTTTAGACAGCTCATTGCTCTCCCAGCGGAATCCTCCTCCCTCCTCAACATCTTCACAGTGTGCCAGCTCAAGCAGCACCTCCACAGGCCCTCAAACCACCTCTTCTTCCACCAGCAGCTCAACATCCAGCAATAACAGCAGCACCCCAGTGTCCACCTCCACACCGTCCTCAAGCTCTCAGGCTGTGGGAGGCTTGACTTCTATTAAGCCCAGTTCCCTGCCTCCATTTGGTGCTCAAGGCATTCAGCATGCCGGAACTCCGAGCATAGGCACCACAGGGGACAACACCTCAGGGATCAATCAACCTCATACTCAACCTGAGCCTCCTGAAAGGTACACAGTTATCTTTAAAATAACATGTTGAGCTTTTCAAATGAATCACCACTGAGCTTGTCTGTAGCTTATGTGAGCAATGATCAGATTCAGGGTGTTTTCCTCTTCTCTTCTTGGTGCTAATGGTTTGCTGAAAGTTTTGCATGTCTACTGGAGTGTCTACCCTTTTGTTCTGCATAGTGGCCTTGCAGGTGGTGTGCAAAATAGTGTATCACATTTTGTCTTAAAAACAAAAGTTAGAGGCACAAGTCCCTTAAATCAACAAGCACAAGGAATAATACAGAATTCACAAAAGGAACGTTGGCCTTAAATCAGTAGGCATCATTTTTATTGTGATTATCAGACATGTAACTTAAGATATGTAGTAGAAGTAGAACTGTAAATAACTTGCCTGGAACACCACACAAGTGTATTTTACTCGCACCTACTCTAAGGAGGATGTTTTTTCTGAGGTGCCTGACTATCACCCTGTAAATATGTAGCAACTGTAAGTAATAGTATGTAACTGTCGGTGAAATATGGTGAATGCCGCCTTTAATGCGACAACCAGAACAAAATATATTTGTTAGTGAAGTTTACACTTGACCTAGGAGCACTTGTTGAGTTTTATCAGTACATCTTTACAATGTGTGCTTGCATAATGCAAGGCCAAGACTAGATGGCACAGTGATCTAATGTGCTAGTCCACCAACCCAAAGACCTGATGCAGACACGATTGGTTGTATCTGAGGGGCATCTCTGCCTGGTGTACCCCTACCTAGATAGACTCTTGAACCCTGTGACCCTGCCCAGAAAAGGGGGAATAAATTGTGGCGGACAGAGCTAAAAACTAAAATGAAATCCCATCACCAGGGCTCCCGACTAAAAATAGCCCAAGGGACAAGATATAATAGCTTTTTCGAGACACTTTCGGGACAACAGTGTTGTGCGCCGGTAAAACTTGGTGTCTGTAAAGGATGTGATTGTGGTTGGTAGATGGCCCTGTCAGTCAGTGGACTGCTTACACAACTTTGCGCATTCTCTTTGCCAGCAGGCCAAACCAAAAAAGACGAGGTTAAAAGACAGAGAAAAAAATCACTACTTATGGTGTAAATTTTAAAGTAAACTGGTCAATCACGTCAGTGTGTAAGCTAATATTTATTCATATCACACACGAGTGGTGCACGCTGCATATAAGTCATTTAAAGCACATCTTAGTGAGCTCATAGGCTATTCACTAATGAAATTAGATTGTTTGGTGACTTGGCTCTTTCATCCCACTAGCAGCAAGTGAGTGAGTGTCCGTTAACTCATGTTAGTGTCCTGATGTATGTTTTGTCTAAATGTTGTATATGTATTGTAGTAATGAAGACATCATAAAATGGTATGATGCTAAAACAGTGTTTTAAAGCAGAATTTTAAAGTAATCTGCAGATTATTTCGTAACCCATGTTGTATTGTTACGTGAATTTGCATATGTTGGTTGAATTTACTAATTCTAACTTGCTTGATATGTGCAACTTGCAGCTGTATTACTTATGAAAATTGCTTATACTATCTGTGAAGGTACTGCTAGCAGGAACACTTAAAAAATGAAAGGACACAATTCTAATATGCTGCGTTTGTGAGAAACAGATCTCAGTGAATGTTATCAAAGCTGTAGTAACAAATATCACAACAGTGTTATTGTAATAGTATCTCTAAAAAATAAAGATTAAATTGTTCATACATGATTGTTAGTATGTATAAAATGCATATATTCAAGATCATCCAAACAGCCGATGACATGACAACAGTATAAAAAGTAGACAAATAAATGCAACAGTAATGTGTAAAAAAAAATTGAGCCATTCAATGTTCAGTTGGGGGTGGCTGACAAAGTTTCAGGACGGTTCAGGGATGGAAAAAGTTAGTCTGGAACCCTGCTAAAGGTAATAGAATGAGAGGATATGCACATTTGCATTAAAAATACTTCTGGTTATTTTATTTTATTGTTTTTTTTTATTTTTTGCTGACGCTTTGCATCAGTTTGAAACTGCATCACAAATTCTTCCAACTGCTAAAAGTATGGAAATTATTTAATTCTACAGATTTAAAGCTTAATTTCCAAACAAGCTACACATCTGAAGATTCACAAAGTATTTGAAAAATAAAATTAACAAACATTTATTTAAATTTCTCAACTGCCCATAATTCATCCCCCTTGAAGTTACAGTAAAATTGTCTGTAGGCATTGCACATGCACATCTGTAATGGTGAATAGGTATTAGATTGGAAATGTTTTCTTTTAAACCCATGTTGCTCAGTGCCCATTTGCCTCTGGTTTCGTCCCGACTTGCAGCACTATGGAGAGAGATAAGGTTGGAGTGCCAACAGATGGAGACTCCCATGCAATTAGCTACCCTCCAGCTATAGTGGTCTACATAGTGGATCCTTTCAGCTATGATGAGAAGAGCAGAGGCTCCAGCTCCACAATGTGGAGTCTGGGACTTCTCTGCTGCTATATGGAAATGCTGCAGTTCCTTCCTCCACATATCAGAAATGCTGTGTCTGTACAGGTAAATTAAATGTTTCAGTTTGTGTCACTTTTGGGGTTTTCTTTTACACAATCTTTCTGACCAAGAAATTAACATGCTGCTGCTTGTTCCAGGTCATACCGTGTCAGTATCTGCTGCAGCCGGTACGAAGTGAGGAGAGGCACATGTATGCCCAGCATCTGAAGTCGCTGGCTTTCTCTGTATACACACAATGCAGGAGACCACTCCCAAACTCCACTAATGTCAAAACACTAACGGGTTTTGGCCCCGGACTTGCCATAGACACCGCATTACAGAGCCCTGAGGTACAATTCTTGCTTGATTCTCAGGACAGAGTCACTATGGGTTATTGACCTTTGTTGTTAAGAGCTCTAGCCTCAGGATTAACAATGGTCTGTCGTTAATAAGCCATGACCCAAATGCCCCTTAACGTTCTAACTTGCCCAGTACATTTTATATCAAATGTATAGTGCAACATCTGTAGGCACTACAAATATGAATAATTTAAATCTGTACTAAAATAATAAAATAAAATAGGGTAATAAAATAGGGTTGGTATCGTTTGCATTTTATCGATTCTGTTTCCGGTTCTTATTGATTCCAAATTTCCAAATTAACTTTTTAACTTTTCCATTTTAAACCAGTTAAGTAAAAATTGTGGCTTATGTACTAAAGCAGTGACCTAGGAACACCAAACTTCTCTAAATTACCATTGGTCATAAGTACTGTCTTCTGTTTAAAATGACGAATGTATGGTCAAAAAGGACACCCTTTCTTGCAGTGGGGCAAAAAGTATTTAGTCAGCCACTGATTGTGCAAGTTCTCCTACTTGGAAAGATGAGAGAGGTCTGTAATTTTCATCACAGGTACACTTCAACTGTGAGACAAAATGAGGAAAAAAATATTCAGGAAATCACATTGTAGGATTTTTTTAAAGAACCTCTTTGTAAATCATGGTGGAAAATAAGTATTTGGTCACCCACAAACAATCAAGATTTTTGGCTCTCACATATCTGTAACTTCTTTAGGAAGCTCTTCTGTCCTCCACTCGTTACCTGTATTAATGTCACCTGTTTGACCTCATTATCTGTATAAAGACACCTGTCCACAGCCTCAAACAGTCAGACTCCAAACTCAAGACCAAAGAGCTGTCGAAGGACACCAGGATGAAAATTTTAGACCTACACCAGGCTGGGAAGAGTGAATCAACAATAGGCAAGCAGGTTGTTTTGAATAAATCAACTGTGGGAGCAATTGTAAGAAAATGGAAGACATACAAGACCATTGATAATCTCCCTCGATCCGGGGCCCCACGCAAGATCTCATTCCGTGGGGTCAAAATGATCATGAGAACGGTGAGCAAAAATCCCAGAACTACACGTAGGGACCTGATGAATGACCTGCAGAGAGCTGGGACCAAAATAACAAAGGCTACTATCAGGAACACACTATGCTGAGAGGGACTTGGATCCTGCAGTGCCAGGCGTGTCCCCCTGCTTAAGCCAGTACATGTCCAGGCCCGTCTGAAGTTTGCCAGAGAGCATATAGATGATCCAGAAGAGGATTGGGAGAATATCATGTGGTCAGATGAAACCAAAATAGAACTTTTTGGTAAAAACTCAGCTGGTTGTGTTTGAATGCTGAGTTGCATCCCAAGAACACCATACCTACTGTGAAGCATGGGGGTGGAAACATCATGCTTTGGTGCCGTTTTCTGCAGCGGGGACAGGACGACTGAAGGGAAGAATGAACGAAGCCATGTATCGTGAGATTTTAAGCCAAAACTTCCTTCCATCAGTGAGAGCATTGAAGATGGAGCGTGGCTGGTCTTCCAGCATGACAATGATCCCAAGTACACTGCTTGGGCAATGGAGGAGTGGCTCCGTAAAAAGCATTTCAAGGTTCTGGAGTAGCCTAGCCAGTCTCCAGACTTCAACCCCATAGAAAGTTTGTGAAGGGAGTTGAAAGTCCATGTTGCCCCAAAACATCACTGCTCTAGAGGAGATCTGCTTGGAGGAATGGGCCAAAATACCAGCTACAGTGTGTGGCAACCTGGTGAAGACTTGCAGGAAACGTTTGATCTCGGTCATTGCCAACAAAGGTTATGTTACAAAGTATTGAGTTGAAATTTTGTTATTGACCAGATACTTATTTTCCACCATAATTTACAATAAAAAATTTTTAAAATCCTACAATGTGATTTCCTGGATTTTTTCCCCTCATCTTTTCTCTCATAGTTGAAGTGTACCTATGATGAAAATTACAGACCTCTATCATCTTTCTAAGTAGGAGAACTTGCCGTGGCTGACTAAATACTTTTTTTGCCCCACTGTATAAGAATTTTTTTTTATTAATTTCCTTTTGGATCGTCATTTCAGCAGTAGAGTACTTGTAACTACTAGTAACTGAGAGATGTTTGGTTTTCCTGAGTCATTATTTTAATGCATTAAACCACGCTGAGCTTTGTTTACTGTAAGCTTTTGGACTCTCCCAGCTAATGCAGAATTTGTGCTATGAGACTGCAGTCAGGGTAGAACACAGTTCATTGCTGAAGCTCGATATCATGCTGGTGTCTTAGATATTTTGCAACCTCCTTTACAACAGATACATTTTCCACACATTTTACATTTAGTATTTCCTTTTTCTTTCAAAGCCTAGCAAAGCTGTTAAGCGCTTCTGAGTGTCCAACTTTTGATAAAGCTCCAGGGGAGCGTATCAAAACAAAACTGTGATTACATGACGCACCGGTCCTGCAGAAACACGTTTTTAATAAGGAGACGTCAATGTATTTGAAGCATGAAATATGTTAGTAGGAACCGATAAGTGGAATAGAAATTCTATTTTCTTAGCAGGTACCCGGTTCTTGAAATTTGGAAACCGGTTCCGAATCGGAATTGCAGGATACCCAACACTAGTAATAAATGTGTTACTGAAAAGTAAAATAGGACATTGATCCACAAAACGGAGCAGAAGGATAAATATGGGCAGTTGGCGACACAGCGTTTAAGGTATTTTGCTTCTATTGTACACTGACTGACTGTGGGCCACTGTAAATGAAAATGTCATGTAGAAGCTAACCCCTTGAACCCCAACCAGCGCATTTCAACCGCACTTTTACTGGTCTGGGTCATGGGTTTTCCGACACCTATACCCAGAGAACAAGGTGTAGATGTAAGCTCACCTTCGGTTACATTGTGTCTACACGTGACTCCCAATCCTGCTGGAAGGTACTCCCGGAATTCTGCGGTTGCGCAAGGCTAAATTTGCAGGATGTTTATCCAATTCAGTCTCAGTCATCTGTCTTTTTTGTTTATTTTTTTTTACTGAGCCAGCTGACTTGGTACCATGTGCCAGACATATTTATTTGAATATCTTGAAGAGCCTTGCCTGTTCAAGTTGCTCATTGAGAACTATTAGAATGACCGTTGAACTAAAACGTTTTGATTTTGCTGGTCTTTGTAACTCATTGATATTAAAACGATTTGTAGAATGAAACTCTTGTTGCACCCCAAAGAACCACACTTGTAGAACTTGCTGAAGGTTTATTCTGTATTTTTAAATAATGTTTATCAGCTGAGTAAATTTGTTCTTTTTATGTATTTTCGGCCATCCAGCGGTCAGACTGTGTTCTATTGTACACACCACCATTTGTCCTGGCACCAGTGAAAGACAAACAGACAGAGCTGGGTGAGACATTTGGTGACGCGGCACAGAAACACAACGTGCTTTTTGTGGCATACTGCTTGTCACATGATCAGCGATGGCTGCTAGCCAGCTGTACGGACCAGTATGGAGAGCTTTTGGAGACCTGCATTATCAACATTGACGTCCCCAACCGGTCAGTTCTTCGATCAAATAATCTTTCCCACTTTAACAGTAATGTATTTAAGTAAAGCGTGACTGAGACGACTTTGCTTTGTCCCACAGAGGTCGCAGGAAAAAAGGCTCGACCCGGCGTCTTGGTCTACAAAAGCTCTGGGAATGGTGTGTAGGCCTGGTGCAGGTGACCTCTCTGCCTTGGAGAGTTGTGATAGGGAGGCTTGGCAGGATGGGTCATGGGGAGTTGCAAGGTAGATAAACTTAAATTTTCAAGTTAAACAAATTGTTTCTACAACAGATGAGCTTCTGGATCATTTCTAATTAATGGTCTGGTTTGTTCCAATCAGACTGGAGCATCCTCCTTAGCAGACGCAACCTGCAGTCTCTCAGCCGTCGTCTGAAAGAGATGTGCAAGATGTGTGGCATCTCAACTGCAGACAGTCCCAGCATCCTTAGCACCTGTCTGGTTGCCCTGGAGCCTCAGGCAACATTTGTCATCATGCCAGGTGGGATTCAAACTGATAGAATGATTTTAAGAATTTCTAAACTTTTATGTGCTCAGAGTAACACTGGGGATATTTGAAAATGCGTTTTCAGTATTACTGTTGTTCTTTTCTGAATTGTTTCCTGAATTTTGTGTTTGTGGATTCTGGATTGCCACTTAATTTCATAAATCATGTTACATTTGCAGTTTTATTGATTTATAATCCATATTTAGGTTTGGTCTTTTTCAGCGGTAATATTTTTGTAAATTCTGAGTAAAAGAAACAGTTAGTGGGTGGAGGTGGACTTCAAAATGCACTTAAAGCAAGGCATAATTGTGTGACTTTAATCCTTTGGAATTACCTTTATTACTGCAGTTATTTACTGTGTGATGTGGTCTTCAGATAAAAAGTTCAAGCTGACTCTACTGTCCACAGAACATGTCTATGCACATTTCTGTGTTTATGAAAGAGCGTCTAGAGCTTTTTGTAGGTTTTTGCCTTAGTTCTTGTTTGTCGTTTGTCATTTTAACCCCAAAAAAGCAAAATCAGTTTTATGCTTCAAATGAATAGATCATTAAGGGTGTACTCACACTAAGCACGGTTGCCTGAACCGGACCAGAGCACGAATGGGGAGGGGGACAAACGCACTCTGGCCCGCACTCACACTAGTCTCACACAGAAACGCACTCCAGCGCCCTTTCGTCATCGTCCGTAAGCACGAGATGCCGAAAAATAGTTAATCATCAGTACATTTATTATAAGGCTTATTTGGGCTGTGTGTCAGCGTGCAAAGAGAAACAAAAAGTCACATAGTAAGTACAAGCATAAAGTCCGCTGTGTAGCACGATAAGCCGGAACGCAGCGCGCTGCATAATCAATGCACTTATTATAAGGCTTATTAGGGCTGTGTGTCAGCGAGAACAAAGATAAATAAAAACGCCATGTATAAGCATAGAGGTCGCTGTGCAGCATAAGAAGCCGGAACACAGTGTGCTACATTATCAATACACATATTATAAGGCTTATTGGGGCTGTATGTTAGCGCAAACAAAGATAAAGAAAAAAAAAATCACACAGTAAGGTACAATCATCAAGTCCGCTGTACAGCACGATAAGCTGAAATACAGTGCGTCACTTAATAAAAGTGAAATAAAGCCCGCAGTGCAGCATAATCAATGCACTTATTATAGGGTGTATTAGGGCTGTGTATCAGCACGAACAAAGTGAAAGAAAAAGCCATTTATAAGCAGAGAGTCTGCTGTGCAGCATAAGAAGCCGGAACAAAGTGAGCTGCATAATCAATGCATTTATTATAAGACGTATTAGGGCTGTCTGTCGGCGCAAACCAAACGAAACCAAAGAAAGGCACAGAAGTATGTTATTGCCCGATCACATGTGTGCACTGTGCTGTGTGAGCGCAGATGTGATGACGAAAGCGTGCCAGAGCGTGATTCCCACTACAAACATACCGTGCTGGAGTCCATTTCAAGCGCGCCGGGGAGCACTCGCACTAGCCAAACGAACCGTTCCTGGGCGCGGTTCGAATTGCCTAGTGTGAGTACACCCTAAGTCCAGCAGACTACATGCATTTCAATGGCATTATTACATGCTAAATAATGTATGTGTATATAAACTTGGATTTCTTTTGGAGTTAAGGGTTCAATACAAACTTTGATTTCTTTTAGAGTTACTACTAACTTAAGAACCCCTCATGTTCCTTTTGATCATGCGGAGTTGTTACTTTGACACTACAGTTCCGCACTTTAGTATATAAATCCTTTTACAATTTGTTTTGTGGTGCATTATTATAACATACAGTTGAGATGATAACTTTGAATTCTGGAGAAATATTAATTGTTTTGATTAATCGGTAAAATAAGTAAAAAATAAAGACAGTTAATACCCTTTTAAAAAAAACAAGCTAATACAATGTAATGCTTTTGCAAAACACATTTTTGAAGGATGTAAAGTATCATCTAATTATCCTTATTGACAAAATCCGAGAAAATGTTGATGTCATTTTGTGGTCAATATTGCACATCGCTACTTATGTTGTTAATCAACTTAAGATGACTTTGATTAGATCAGATCAGATCACATTTTGAATATTTAGTAAGAAACTTGGCTAGTTCCTTCACTGGTTCACCAGGTGTGTGGCAGCAAATGTAGTTGGGGTTGGTGTGGTGGTGTGTTTCTTTTTTTCGGTAATTGCTCACTTTTGTGTTTCTGTATGCTTGTGCTTGAGTGTAGACTCTGTGTCTACTGGCTCGGTGTTTGGTCGCAGCACTGCTCTCAATATGCAGACATCACAGCTCAATACCCCTCAGGACACCTCTTGCACCCATATCCTGGTATTCCCCACCTCTGCCACTGTCCAGGTCATTGACCTTCCCTTCAATCAAATCCATGGTTAGTCTCTCTTAGGTTAATATTCCTAACAGCTGCAGTGTGGCTAATGGCTGAAGTTAATATTTGTCTTGTGTGCTGACTGATCTCTGCTCAGATGCATCAGATGCCATGGGAGGAATGGATGGGATCCTGGACTTGCTGGTGTCTGAGAATGATGTGGACCCTGAACTTATTAATATATTACCCAACTCTCCTACCACCTCACCAGTACACTCACCTGGGTCACAATACCACCATGGAGGAGATGGCAGCAAGGTTTGTAAACAAAAAGAAATTAACTTCACTGGAGGGAAAAAGATATAAACAAAGAAGAGATATGGTTTCATACATAGGACCTGTTCCCACATATAGAAGGGGTTAAAAGTGTCCATTTCCGTGATTAGTTTTCAGCTTTGTTACTTTTTTTTTTATACAAAAATCCGTCTTTGTTCTGTAATGTGAGTAATGCTTGCAACAGCTGTATCAGAAATATGATGATTAATCAAATTAATGTCACAGAGTGGTGTTAAAGAATAAAATAGTTTTTTTTGCTGATACACTGAAATATTCTACGTCTGAAAACCAAAAGATTGGTTTGGGGTTTGTATATTTTCTATTTTTTTTAAACGAAAGCATGTAATAACTATTATTGATGCTTCGATCTAACAGTGGTTACAGAATGTTTGTCGAAACCCAAAAGGACGAATGGCTGAAATTTACTTAATACATGAAATAAAATAAAAACACAAACTAGAATTAATTTGGTTCTTTTGCTTTGGTACCTCAGGGTCAGAGCACAGACCGCATGGAGTCTCACGATGAAACACCGAACATCCTGCAGCAGCCAATGGCGCTTGGTTATTTTGTGTCCACAGCACAAGCAGGTCCGTTGCCTGACTGGTTTTGGTCCTCCTGTCCTCAGGCCAAGAACCAGTGTCCCCTCTTCCTCAAGGTGAGCTTTTTAGTATCAAGATCCTGAGAGTTTGGTCTGAAGTTGATGTTTTTTCAGAGTGGATTGTCAGTTGTGTCTTGATCGTCTGTGTCTCCCTCAGGCCTCTTTGCACTTGCATGTCTCTTCGGTACAGTCTGATGAGCTGTTGCACAGTAAACACACTCACCCCCTGGACTCAAACCACACCTCAGATGTGCTCAGGTAAGTAATCTTATTCACTCACTTTAACACCTCCGGAATACTCTTTGCTACTTCAGTATACTTTGCTTTGTTACCAATGTCTGTCTGAAGATTGAATACTGAGGCTTGGTTTTACTTTTTCAGAACAAGCCAGAGTAGGTTTCAGCTTTATTATCCATTTGGAACAATATGTTTTTTCTAGAAACCTAGGGTAGATTATCTTTGTATGTGGTCTGTGCTGAGGTTTAGCAAGTAAGAGTGGAAGCTGTAAGGGTTGATCAGTAGTGGGAATAGTTTTGAAAATTCAGACCTTAAGCCAGAGTACTACCGTTGGAGCAATAATTAACTTCAGGATGCAGAATTCATCATGTCACATCGCTCAAACATCAGAGTTCGAAGAAATAAACCATGTCAGTTCTCCATCTTTCGGTAGTAATAACAAGAGAAGGATGTTTCTTTTCTTCTTTTCATTCTTTTCTCATTTTTGTTGTATAAGCCTTTGAAAACCCCATAGTTGTGTGCGGTATCTGAAATGGTAATCTCTTCAGTATTCTCTACATTCTACTTACTGTTTCCTATAGGAAACAGAATTGGTGTGCCATGTGCTGTTTTCTTATAGATATAACCACAAAGCAGGAAAATATTGGAACAGTCTGGAAAATGCAAAACAAAGTTTCTTACTTTTATTTCATTGCACACAACGTGAACCAAATATTTCGTGGGTTTTTTTTTTTTTTTTTTTTCCTGTTCGATTTCGTTTCATTTTTTCATATACATCTATGCCTGTGTTTCAGGCATCTGACACATTCCAAAACAAGTTAGGATGGTAAAGCATTTACCATTTTCTAATGCTGCCATTCCTTTTGACCACACATACAAGATGTTGGGCACCAAGAATACCAAGCGATGTGTTTCAGGTCTTATTCTTTCTCATTCTTCATGCAAACACGTGTCCTGGGTTCAATCCCAGGGTGGAGCGGCCTGGGTCCTTTCTGTGTGGAGTCTGCATGTCCTCCCCCTGTCTGCGTGGGTTTACTCCAGGTACTCCAGTTTCCTCCCGCAGTCCAAAGACATGCATGTTAGGTTAATTGATTACGCTAAATTGGCATTGACTTGAGTGTTTTTATATATATGAACTACTCTTGAGGTAACTAGACTAGTCTTGAGGTAACCTTGTGTGTAGATGTAACCGTATGTGTTTATCTGTCGCCGAAATGGCCACTGATGCTGGTAGTGACGTTAAATAAACATGCAAACACGTCAAGTTATGCAGTAGCAGTTACCATGACAAACCCTGGCTTTGTTTAATTTGTATTTTTAGAAGTTGGGGCAAATTGAGACGAATGGTGATCCTTGATAAAAACCTGTGTAACTCTTGAAAACTTTGTTGTATCTGTTCCAAATTTTGGCTTTAGCTTTACAAGTCCCTGCTGAGACAGATAATGTACAGCATGGATAATGTTCAATCACCAGCATCCACACACAAATTATACAACCAAAAAATTAAAGGCGTTTTTTGATTTTCTACCTTTTTTTTATTTATTTTTTTGTATTTAATCTTCCCAACTGTAACCTAAATGATGAAAATAGAAGCCTGGAGGTGAATAAATATGTTGGCCTAAGTGTTTACTTCAATTTAAGCCCTGAATGATCATTGTGCTATATGTAAAACCTAAAATATCCAGTGTTTAAATGTAATGGTGCAAATCGCTTGAAAATGAGCTTAAAATCAGACATGCAACATGAAGTTAACGTTATATCGTTAATGTAAGGCTTTTTTTTGTTTTGTTTTGGGTTTTTTTGAACAGTAAAGTTTTATGTGGCATTTGTTAATATTACTCCAGATTCTAGTCAAGTCAGATCTATTTATATACAGGTAGTCCTCGGGTTACGACGGTCTCAAGTTACGACGTTTCGTAGTTACGACGCATCTCCCATTTACTGTATAAAGCCTTGTTTCGACTAAAGTGTTTTTGCGTCATAAACGTCATAACGCGAACTTCGTGTTTGGTGTGCACGGCGGTAGAATACACGGTTACGCGGTTCGTTTTTTGATAATTACTGTCACGTTCGCTCTCGCACCACGCCCACCTTCGCGGACTTTCTCCCTCGGCTCACTCGTGCACCTGTGCACCACGCCACCTTTCCATCACTTTCCACCTCGTTCTACCACCTTCTCTCTCCTCCTCCGTCTCATCACACACACACACCTGCCTCTCGTTTTCTGGCACCTTTCTCCTCCCTATACAGTATATACCGGGCACCTCCACATCCTCGTTGCTCTGTCTCGTGGTCCCTACCGCGTCACAAGCCCCGCGCTGTCATGTCCTCTTTCTGTCCTTTCCGATCGCATCTGTTTTCCTTATCCAAATCTCTCATATCGCGCACCTACCTCTCCTCTTCGTTCCGTAATCCGCTTGTCTACCACCTGATTAGTATTCCGTTTCCATTCAGCACTTCATTGATGTGCCGTTGTCCTGTCGGTTACTAGTTTCAGTTTCTTTAATAAACGCTGTCTGTGTTCAGTTCACTTTCCATGTGTGTGCTTCCTGAAACTTACAGCTGGGGTGACAGTTACTGTGTTAGGATAGGTGTTAGGATAGGATAAGTGCTTACAGTATGTTATTTACGTACAGTATGTACGTGTGTTCTGACTTGCACCGAAAATCGGTTTACGGCGCGACGTAGGAACGGATCTGCGTCGTAATCCGAGGACTACCTGTAGCGCTTTTTACAATTTAGCATTGTCTCAAAGCAACTTTACAAGTTTAGTTTAGATTATCTCCTAATAACTACTTCCAGCCCCAAATTGAGCAAGCCTAGGGAGACAGTGGCAAGGAAAAACTCCCTTTGTGTTATGAGGAAGAAGCCTTGGGAGGACCAACACTCAAAAAGGGACCCAACCTCCTTGGGTGACGTAGATGATAAATCTAAGAATGAAACTAAAGTCATGGAGTCATAGTTCAAATAAAATGTGAAATATGCACATTGGCATTAAGTGGCCCGGGTATGATGGGGCTGGAGCTGATGACGGAAGCAGCTTGAGTGAAGCTACAGCGGATGAACATCATGTGTGGGGCTGGAACTGGTCCCTGAACACAGCTCGGAGAGAAAACAGAAAATGTAATTAGTTATTGATTAAGAGCACAGTGTTTATTAACAATCACTGATGCCATGTGTAACATGAGACCCTGGCAGCATTAGCTATAGCAGCATAGCTAGAAAGAGGAGAACTGTTAGGTAACAGCGCCCAGAGGGATCGCATGAGACATCGGCAACCCCCACAGGAGGCAGAAGACAGCAACCCAACGTTTGTTCTCTGATCACCATAAGACTCTTTGACTATGAACCCCCAGCTCTGCCCTTAGTCTAAGGCAAGGATGCACGAGTCAAGATCAAGAGGATCGAAGCCCAGTTCAGCCAGACCGCCCACTTGACACTCCCGGCTAACGGACAAGGCAGGCAGGCCAGACATCACTCCAGACTCCGGCCCCAGTGACCCAAGCCATGCATCCCGGTCTAAATCTATTCAAAAGCCTGTGTAAATAAGTATGTCTTTAGCCTAGACTTAAAATTTTGGAGAGTGTCTGAGTCTCGAACAAAA